>JANEYF010005491.1:70000-260000 GCA_029963845.1 Rhamnusium bicolor
ATACTGACAATATATCGTAATATAGGTTGCAAAATACACTCTGAAATGGACTAGGTGATATTATCTCGTTTTTCATAATTTTGACGGTTACTGTCTTTTTGTGTTTAGTAAGGGCAATATCCGTATATTAAGATATATTGTACCGATTTTTACTTTTTAGTTTTTCCCATGAGAGATCTCGATTCAATCAATTTTAAAAATGTATATTCCAATGAACAGAAGTATAACAACCTACGGTGACAACGTGTTCTGTTCGTGGACTCAAGTTCTAATCATTATTGCTAGACTTGTATGAAAAAATCGCACAAGTTGAACTGAGTCTGGCCTTTTTCCTGGGTAAACAACTCAGATTGAATATGAAAATTTAATCAGGTAATTTCATAGGGGATGATGCTTCAGTGCTCGACGCTGAGAATTGTATTGTAGCTGCTCCTTTACTTACTCTTCTAAACCTTTACAACACTAGCTTAGTTGGTTTTAAATGTAATTATCAACAAACTAGCTTATCGTCCAATTTACTTTCCACTTGAGTCGAGATCCTTGTATGAAGAATTCCAATTTAAGAGTTTTATAAAACCAGGAAATTAATTAGCTAAATTTTTTATCAAATTATGCTAAGATTATCACCCCTGGAGAAGTAGTTACACTAAATCTAATCTTCATACACAAACCAGATCGGTGGGAAATATAAATATTCCACCGGAGAGATGTAGATAAAAAATTTTCTAATTGTTTTACCAATTTAGTTATACTGGAAATGCATTGACATTACGATTCTATTTTAGTTATAAATTTCGTTTTAATTAAATCAATTCATTTTTATTTTTATAACTCGCATTAAACTAATTTAAAATCTATACAAACTAATAAAATTTCTTTTATTCCTGTACCCGAATTCTTATATAACCAATACCAGGATTAAATCAAGTTTGATATTTTATTATTTTAATAAAAACTACACATAAATAAATCCTATTTACGGGGCAACTAAACAATGATGTTAAGAATCACTCTAGAACTTAGAATAATACCTGATAAATTTGAGGGCTTGAGCATAAAAAATTAACTATATTTAGAATGGATGGATACTTAGAGAGCAAAACAATGGAAAAGCTTTTCAACTTGTTTTTCAAACATTTTAAAAGTTATGTTGTCATCGACATTTTTAACTTCCCGCTAAGAAAATTGAAAATTTTCAGAAATCGGGAAGTTATTGGTTTCACCCCGATTTTCGAAAATCGAGTTTTTTGTCAGATCTCGACGTTTTGAGATCCTAAGAAGCTATTCTGACTATTCCCACGATGGTGTCTGTATAGCTGTGTGTGTGTGTGCGTGCGTCCGTGCGTGCGTGTGTATATGTATGTTAACCTCTCATGACTTTTGAACAGCTTGACCGATCGAAACGCGGTTTGCGGCATCTAAAGCGGTTGACTCAACTTAGACTTCCTGAGAATTAGAACCGATTCGGCCCAGTAGGTTTTTGAGAAATCTCAAAAATAAAATTTTCAAAAATTAGTTTTTTTGGAATATCTCTTGGACTACTTAACCGATCAATTCCAAAATCTAATCAGCTCTACTCCTTATAAAACAACGTCAGTCGTCGTAAACCCATTAAAATCGGTTGATTCGTTCGAGAGATACCGATTACGAAAAATTCGCAAAAAAGTGTTTTTGAAATAACATTCAAGATTTCTGTCAGATCGACTTTTGGTACTAAGATAACTTTTTATACTTGGAAAAACTGCGTTGCAAACTGCATCTCGATTGGTTAATTTGTCCAAAAGATATCACAGTTAAAAAATTACAAAAAAAGTGTTTTTTTAATATAACTTCGAGATTTTTCACCCAATCGTAGAGCTCCAAAATGTATGTGTATAATATTTTGAGCTCGAAGAGCTCAAAAATTAACTAATACGTATATTTTTGAGCGCTTTAAGTTCGAAAATAGCGGGAAGTTTCAGAGATGGCCTGCAGGGTCAACCGATTTTCAGATTTTTAAACCGCTACCCATATTTTTGAAAATGCCATTTGGAAAAATACATTTTTTATACAGGTTGTTTCAAAAAAGATTTGAACCCCACATATCTGTAGGTTTTGACGTCACAACAAATCGATTTAACATAAAAAGTCAATAGCCAAAATTTGTTATTCATTATTGATCTCCATTTCAGAGATTATGATACGTATTGAATTCAAATTTTGTAAGGGTATGTTTTTGAGGTCCTTGATTACAATGGTGATATTGTTCACATCACAATTTATAAAGGGCGCCAGTTACAGTACTTTTGTTTAACATTTTAAACGATAACTTTATGTTAGGTTTTGAACATTGCCTTTCATTATGCTTGAGCGCAATTTAGTTCTTCACAAAATAGGTGTACTCGTTAAAATACGATACTGTCCACCCAGTGATAGAGAGCCTGCTCGGCAAGATGGGTATTGCCGATAAATCGCTAAGTTTCTGCGAAACCATATGCTAGGAATATAAATATCTCTCCCTATGAGTGCGGATGCAAACGATCACAGAATTTGCCATACACTAATTCATTTATTTCATTTACACTTAATTGTGAACGGAATGCAGAAATCACATTCTTTCTGCGGGTCGGCTTTTCCCGACCAGACAGTAGTACATTACACTATTTTCGAGAAATATGCGATTTACAACTACAAAATTCGAAGTCTCCAGAAATACCATGAAAATTTAAGAAGGAATACCATTTCGTTTATGTCAAAATATCATGAAATGGTACCGAAAATATATCAAAGTAAATGAAAATATTATAAAAAATCTGAGAATATGAATTATAACGGAAGAGTTTTTCGTCATTGTTATTAATTTGCTACTACTAATAGAATAAAAGTTTTATTGCTTCTTTTATGTTACTCAATACTATTTTGAAATACAAATATTTCAAAAAATCGTACTTGATGTACACCTACTACACAAAAAACCGCTTTTAGATACAATTAACTTTTGCTGAACTGGTGAGTTGTAAATCGCGTAGTTCTTGAAAATAGTGCTGTGTGTCACTTTTCAATAAGTATACCTTTTTTTATAGAAACTGGAAGAGCGCCTCAAACATAATGAAAGAAAATATCCAAAACCTAAGCTTAAAAAAGCTATGGCTTAAAGCGTAGGAGAAAAGGATTGTAACTAAAAATTGTGACTTGGGCAATACCACCATTATCATCGACCTCAAAAACATATCCTTACCAAATATGTGGACATGTGTGACATACTTGCTATTGAAATAGATATAAAAAATTAATAAAAAACGTTAACTTTAACACCCTGTAACTTGAAAACGAAAAAAATTAGACCCCTACTTTTGGGTTAAATCGACTTGGTATGACGTCAAAACCTACAGCTAAGTAGTGTCTTGATCTTTCTTGAAACACCCTGTATATTTAGCACTAGAAGAATTTTTTTGTGAAAGAAAATATGTACAAGTTATTGTGACAAAGATACATCAAAATATTGATTTTTTGTCCCGGATATATTCTTTAGTTAAATAGATATTTATATAAAGAACTATTTTGCCAAAAAAAAACATTTTTTAAATCGGTAAAATATATTTGACGCAAAGGAATATTATTTTAAAAATGATTTACATTGGTTTGCTGTGAAAGAAACTCGCTTTAGGTATTAAGCAGAAAACTTGTTTTTGTATTATTGTCGTTGTTTGAGTCTAGTTTACACTATGAATATAAAAGTTATAGGTAAACAGACTATTGATACAAAAGTATGTTATTGGAGAAACCATCAAAATAACTACTCATTTAATGCAAACACAAAATTACATTAAAACAAAAAAAAGTTTCTTATGATCACACATTTTCCTTATAAATCAACCGTACACTCTGACATCAAATAAATGAAGCCTCTTAAAAGTAATTATGGGTCATCCTGAGTATTAACATCGATTTGTATTCATTTACACTATTTAAAGTTATGGTGAATGCGCCAGTTAGAAGAAAATATTTCTGAAACGTTAATATTTTAACAGCGTGTATGATTATTGATTTATTTTGAACAGCTCATTTACCACAAACTTTACGTAAATGACTTCAAAGCAAGGTTTTTAGTTAGAACTTATGACTACAATGGTAAATACACTTATAGAAAAAAAATAATAAAATAATTATTGGGTATTACATAAGCATTCTTTCAAAATTAACATGATAATAATAATAAATACCTATAGTTTTTTATGGTTTATGCTGTCATTCCTATCTGAATGCGCTAGTATCAAAGTTTTAGGTAGATAATAATAATAATAATAATAATAATAGTTTGCATGATACAATGTGTTGAAAGTACTGTTTTTGATTTAATATCTACCTAAAATTCTTATACTCGCGCATTCAGATAAGAATGAAAGTATAAAATATAAAAACTATAGCTATTTATTATTATTATCATGTTAGGTTTGACAGAATGCTTATTTAATACCCAGTAATTATTTTTCTTTTTTAGAAATGCATAAATACGAAGCAATAATATGTCAGATTTTTTACAATGGTAAATTTTTTCAACTATTATGACATCTCACTTAGACGTGTTAAGTGTTGCTTTTTTTTCATTTGGATCATTAGTTATTTATTTAAAGTACCAGAAGTGTGCCTATGTGTTATGTGTAGAAGATTTTCAAATTATGATATGAGCATTTAAAATTTTTTGGTATATGTAGTGGTTTCCAGTTGTTTTTAGGTAATTTTACCATTTTCGCTATGGTTCTCTATACTATTCCACTAAAAATTCCAAAGTGATAGCATATAGTATTCAGTGCTATAATACCGACGACAGGTCACTTTCGGCAGTTACATTATTTAATATAAAATTTACCCAAGCCACCTTGTCCATACGTTGAAAGCCAGTGATGAAGGAGGAAGGCTAGAGTTTTGTATGAACTTAGGCGGAAGAATGATAAGGCTACGAAGATTTCATGAATGTATTGTCTTTTCCGTTAAATCAACTGTCACCACAAATAATATTCCTTCAAATGAAAACTGTTGGTTTTAATGAGAAAATCCTAGTTATACCATAAATTGTAAGAGTCAATACTTTAAAAATGTGTGGTGTGCAATTTCTTATAATTATTGCATTAGCGATCTACTTTATTTAGAGAAAATTATATCAGCAACACTATTTAAACATTTTAAGAAACTTATTTTTACTACAGATTCCACAACAGGACAACTTATATTTCCAACAAGACAGGTGTCCCGGACATTCCACTATGTTGATTGATAACTGGCTTAATGAAAATTTTAATGAGCCGTGGATGGGCAGGAATGGTCCAATTTCACATGTGAATCAAATTGTGTATAATTTTTCAAAAATGTCTCTAAACAATACCATTGTTACAACATATTTTGCTCTAAAATTAATGGCGAAAATTATTGCATAGTAAATGAACGTTAACATAACTGCTACAGCAAAAATAATAATTAGTAGTCGGTAAGAACAAAATAAAAGATGACAAATGATACGCTATTATGATTTGACAATTAATAATTGTTTACTTGATAGCAATTAATAAGTATTGACTGAACGTTATTTGTGGTATTCTCAAAATATTTCTTTCTTGGGGCTTACTACCGTATGAATAATTCTTGGTCATCTAAAAAATACCATTAGTTATCCAGTATGTTACAGGAAAAATAAGCCTCTACGATTGTGCTTTAAGTCAAGAGATGAGTCGGTGGCTGTTTTTTGAAAACTAATATGGGACAAAAAATAATAATATGTTTTCCTAATGTTTCGGAAACGAATCTGTTTCCTTTTTCAACGTTATTTATAATTAATTGTATTTTTTAGATAACCAAGAATTATTCATGTGGTTGTAAGCCCCAAGAAAATTAATAAATACTTATTGTTAAGCTTTAAGTTAGCAGATTTTACACTGTACTTTACGATACGAGTATACTCATGAAACGAAAAAGTGGACATGCTATTAATCTATGGTGAATGCAAGAAAAGTAGCAGACAGGCTGCTCAATATGCTGAAAGATTTCTCGAAAGAAAACATACGCCGAATAACTATTTTATAGGAGGTGAAGAGCAATTGAGAAGACTGCCGACCAAATGACCTTGAAAATGATTTTAATTATTCATGAAGAGTTAGGAATCAATGTATTGGCAATTGCCAAGACAGATCCTACGATTTCAGAACAATTAAAATTAAACTTATTGCTACAACAGTTTCCTTTATCATTTTAAAACATACAGGGTATCCCAAAAGCAGGCACCCTGAATAACTTTGGAGATACATTTTTTTGAAAAATTGGTGAAACACGTCGACCTTGTTTCCAAGAGGGACATATTTTAATGTAATAATTGTATACCTATCATCATCCCTCTACCCTACACGGCCACCCCCTCAAAAAATTCAAATGGCAAGGGGGGTCCAGTGATACATCTTTTCAAAGGTATTTCAATTCCCTACATAACTGTGTATTTTTTTTTAACTTTTATCGATTCGTTCTTAAGGACGCAACAATACTATCTTAATTGATAAAATATCTTGTTCAAAATTAAAAGTAGGCATATGTCAAATTTGCCATTTTATTAACACAGACTAATGCTAACTGTTTTGAGTAATTAATATAATCCTAGAGTGGGTTAGAACCTTTGATGTGAATATAACACTAACGTAGTTTCCCACGAAACACCAAAACACTATATACTGCACTCGACGCGCGTTTCGCCAACCAAGTTTGGCATCACTTAAAGATTATTAAAACTGTTTTAATCATCTCCATCGTGGAAAATTATGTCAGTGTTAATTAACATAAGTTGAAGTGTTAAAAGAAATTCTTGTAGTCATTAGTCTGAGTTTTTAAAGTTATAAAACAAAATTTTAGATGCCATTTTAATTTAGTAATGAAGATTATGCAGATATTTTTGTGTATGGTTTTTGCAACTGAAATTGGAGAGTTACCAAAAGAGAGTATCAAAGACGTTTTCCAAATCAACGTGTGCCATATCATACGTTATTTTAAAAAAAATGAGGATTTTTAATTATTATAGCATGTTTAAGTAAATTTAGTAAAATAGTGACGTTACCTAGTTGATGGACCAATTTGTAGAAATTAAAATTTAGTCAATTAATATTTTTGAAAATTTATATAAACATTAGCATCAAATATTATGATTGACTTTTTAAACGTTTACTAATATTTACGAAAAAATTATATACAGGATGATTTTATCGGCAGTGAGAGCAACAATATAAAAATTGAGTCTGCTCCTGGAATTTTTCTAACGTAAATTATGCTTTTGATTTGATTAAAAGGATACAATATTTTTATCAAATTTTATCCAAATATGTACAGCCGTTCCAAAAATATTGCGAACTACAGTTTTAGTCAATAATCATGAAGCACTCTGTATCTCAAAATCGTTCAAGGGTATTTGGGGGTGTTTTGAACTCAGCCAAGTATGCTCTACCTCCTATTACACTAAATCTAAAACACCACAAATATGAAAATAATCACAGTCTCAAAAACGAGAAAAAGTACATTTGAATGAGAGAGAAGATGAAATGGGTGGGTAATTCTCCTGAAACAAAACAACTGTAATAACATCCAGCAACGTGTTCTCAAGGGTGCACTTCGATCGGCCCAGTGGTTTCCTTTAACACAAATCGCGAACGTGACACGTTAGGCACGTGGACTCTATACCGCAGACTGGTGTCGACTCTGAAACTCCATCCATCACAATGCCATTCAGCACCAACCCTGAAAACGCCTGTGAAATAGGGACTGGGTCTATATCATGTTGTTTTAAAAAATCTCATGTCTTCTAGGAAGTTGGGAAAATAGAGAAAAAGATAAATATATTTGGATGTTATTTAGGAAAGTATGTTTAAGAAGGAGACTCCTTTTTTATATTGAACAAAATAACTGGCGAAATGTGCTTTAAGAAAACAATTGCAGTATATTGTTATATACATAATACGCAATTATGTCAAATTATATAATATCACTCTAATAAAATAGTGTTTCAGACTATTTCCTAAAAACAGCAATAAATATTTACAATGTGATGTTAACTTCCTAATCTACAAGGTGTCTTATTATTTAGATACTTTTGTATCATGCATTTAATGACTATGAATGTTAAGTTTCGCATCATTTTAAATACTGAACGAAGAACCACATCACCAACATTTAATACTAAATTAAGTTAAAAAACAAGAAGTGTTTACACTGCATTTTTTTATTTATTTTATTATTATCTTGCTTGTACGTGTTACGAATTTTCTTACACTGAAGAAAAATTACATTCACGATCTTTCATATAAAGAGCGTGTAACGATATTTATGCAATTAGTAAAATTATTCACCCTCTATTAGCAAACTATATATTTTATAAAAATGGGGACACACGTTTTATCAATCTTATAACCAATGCTTGACAAAACCCTACCTCTGAATTTTAAGTAAAGAAGTTTACTGACATATACTTTCTTATGTCCTTAAACATTAAAGTGTTAGATGGAATGGTAGTTATATTCTTTCAAAATATGTAAAATCAAATTAAAATGGATTAGATATTGATATCTACCTCAATCCTAACTATGCAAGCAAAACATATACTCACACTCACAAAATTGAAGTTTCTGAATACATTCTGATTCCGTTATAGAAAATTGCTCTGGTATTTGATTTTTATATCATTGATAAACATTGCAGTTTCCTGTTATTACTATAGACGCGTGAGACATTATATTGATGTGGTTTCTACTTACCTCTTTATGGACTGTTAACCATTTACTACAAAAATCTACATAATATTAGATACACACTATTTAACAAAATAAAATAGAATTCTTTAAATTTCCTTCTGATGTTATTTAAGTAAATAACTTATTTGCTTTCTTTTTCCAAAATTTTTGAAATGTCCCATTTACGTATTTGTTATTCCACGTGTTCACAAATTTTTTGAAATCTTCCTTCTTTTCAGCGAGTCGCACGTTGAAAGGTCTAGAAATTTCACCAATATAACGTAAGGTGCAAAAATCGGTAATGTATAGGAAAACGTAGCAATTTTCGTTGCAGTTTATTATTCAAACTTGCTGTGATATTTGTGAAGCAGAGACATGCAGAATATGTTATGAAGAAATATAACGAAAGAGCGTGCGGAAATCGTTAAACTGTACTATCAAAAAGGTCAACGATTATTGTTGTTCGGCATGCATTTTGCAGAAATCAAGAGAATTGCTCATAAACCCCGTAAAGCATCTACGACGATACATTGAGGCCATCGCAAACTTCGATAATCAATGTGCCTATTTTTCTCAAAAATTAGTAATGATCCATCAATCATTAGAAGCGCATTTCAGCCTCACTGAAGCTGTTATTAAGTAAAGCAGCCACTACTGGGGAATAGAAAACTCAAGAATCATCCAAGAAGAACTGTTGTATGAAGCAAAACTGACGGCATGGTGTGGCATTTACGATGGAAATGTGTTTGGCCGTATTTTTTTCGAGGACACTCCGGTACCGTTACTGGTCAACGCTACAGGTCTAAATATGAAAACCAGCGATTTTGATTGGCCTCCGAGATCATCTGATTTGACATGGCCAGACTTTTTTCTGTGAGCTACTTGAAGGACAGAATATACATGAACAATCTCAAGAACTTGGAAGCTTTGAGAACAAATATACGTGACGAAATAGTGAATGTAGTGGACGAAACTAAAAAAAGTGATGGAAAATGTCATAAAATGAGCCACTTCACCGCTAAAGATGACCATTTGCTTGGTGTCATTTTCTACTCATATTGTATTCAAATCAAAGGTTCCAAACAAACATTTAACACCAAGCATTCAATTGTTTCATGTATATCCTCACTAACAAAGACGAAGCAAATCGGGCACTACATTTTGCGCTACATTTTATTTACTACAGTGACATGAGCTATTAAAAATACAATTTTTTGAGTTTGGTACGTCATTTACCAGTTTAGATATCAATTAAAATATATCTTGGCGGTCTGAAACACCGTCCGCATAGAAAAATTATTTCCGATTTTGGTTAACAATCCTTAGAGACAGAAAAATGTCGTATTTTGTAATGATGCAAGAACCAAATACTATCAGAAAATAAAATTTATATTGTAAATATTATTATTTTTGTGTTTCATATTAGTTATCAAAAAACACCTTCTGACTGATCTTTTGAGGTCACGAAGGTTTATTTTTCCAATAATATACTGAGTAACTAACTGTATTTTTTTAATAACGAGGAATTATTCATGTAGTAGTAAGTCCCAAGAAAGGAAACGAAAAAATTTTTTGGATTGGCAAAAACAATTTTTCAAAAAAAAAAACAATCTGACATCCTTTTGGTGCGGACGTTTATATGACAAATGTGTTGAGTAGATAGTTTGTAGGACAGTGGCATAATACCCAAAGAAAGTGCAAGAAAATAATCCAAGATGTTATAATTTAATAATTATAGACAAATTTCCGTTCACATAAATGATTATTCATGGAAATAGACAAATTTTGTGAAATTTAATTAACCTTCAGCTCTATTCTGTAAGTGTCCATTAAATTTTATTAGACTGGTTTTCTGCTAAATTTCTTTCCGGACTATTTCAACTGTCGTTGGTATGCTCTAGTATAAAAGAAATCAGTTAAATTTTTAAGTAACTCTGTTTATGTTTAGCGGGACCAAATGACATACATTTAAGATTTTAACTGATTTGTAAAAACTAAAATGGTTAAAAAGGAAAATTTGGTATATTTTGTATATAAACAAGACAGAAGGGAACAAATGTAAGTAAAATATTATGTAAATTATTATTTATTATAAATTGTAACTAATAACATACAATTTTATTTCTAATAATGGATACAGCGGAAAAAAGCTGTTGATAATAGTGATTACAAAAAAAAATTTTTTCAGAAATGCTTCGAATGTACGTATCTTTATAAAATGAATATTGTATGATATAAATGCGTTAAAATGAGCTCTCCAAGAAATTAGACATTTCTCTAAATGTACAAAAGTAATATGTGAGAAGGCTCTCCGACCAGAATATTTAGTGTCTGAATTCAGATCGATTAGAATTCTCCCAGCTGACTTTTACAAATTTCCAGAAGAAGCATATGGTGCGAAAAAATTGGTTGATTATATGTGCTATAAACACCAGAGGAAAGGCCTGGTCCAAGCAGAACGCAAATAACCCAAGAACCAGCAAGTAATATGGAGCTATTTATACGGCGCAAGCCGTCAGAAAAATTTTATTTATATAAGAAATGCCTTTTCAGTTTCTTATACAACTTTACAATTTTTACTTGTTATTAAATATATGTTTAATATTTTTTGGAAAAAAAATTTCCATTTTTTTTTTGGCTTTTTTTTTTTCCCGGGGTTTTTTTTTTGTAGCAAATCACATATTCCAAGAATTACATGCATCGTCTATAATTACCCCCTGGGAGAATAATGGATATGTTAAATTAAAAAAATATAAGTATTATTGTTTAAATTGACAATAACAAATTGACATATTTTTAGTTCAAAAAACGAATCAGAAATACTATATAAAATTTTAAGTCTTTATAAAAAAATAATGATTTTGTCTAAAATAATCCACTTTGTCCAGTATTACACTCTTCTCCCCTCATTTGTATGACAAATTAATGATACACTGTTGCGTTCTTTCTAAACACAGAACTGCAATAATTTCTAACAATTCTAATCTAAAAACATGTGATTCATATCTTCTTCCTTCTGATGGGGCCACTGCATTTAAGAACCTATCACAGATATGTGTAAAATGCTAACTTCACACAACTGTATTGGCGGGTCCGTTAAAATTTAAGAAATAACAATAATTCCGGTAAAATTTGACACCACTGAATACAAATATCTGAAAATATTTTTAACGGTTCACTAAAATTAATATTTTAATAGTCGGATATTTACAGAATACAGCTCTTGTATCTGCTACCATGTCTAAATTGCCAATGGTATTAAATCGCCCTATGTCCCTAACCTCCTAAATTTGGAAGAGCGCTCGTGCCTTTTCCGAAATGCTATTCGGCAATAAAAATTGGTTAACTGTAAAATGCGATTTGACAGTAAATCTGGTCCATTATTATTTTTCACTCGATATTCTAAAACTTGGGGTTACGTTATTTTTAAATAATTTGTTTCAAAGGCATTACGCACGTACTCTAGACGTTATTATGGTAAAGCAATAAATAAGATAAGTCTTAGGAGCTATTAGACTGGGTAGCCAGGCTAATTCACCAATGAAGATATGAATAAAAATAAATAAATTTACGCCTCTAAATGCACTTTTAACGTAGTTCACTTAAAATCAGACTGATAGTGACTTATACTGGACATGAAATAAAGTTCACGAACCCCCATATTCCCTTCTGGCTTACTTAAAGGCGTTAGAGAACCAATTACTGTTTCCTTC
Source organism: Rhamnusium bicolor (assembly GCA_029963845.1). Classification (NCBI taxonomy): domain Eukaryota; kingdom Metazoa; phylum Arthropoda; class Insecta; order Coleoptera; family Cerambycidae; genus Rhamnusium; species Rhamnusium bicolor. The sequence continues at coordinate 82,449 of JANEYF010005491.1, forward strand.
CCGTTATATTTATGTATCAGATAGCGGATAATTCATGGTGATTCCACACGAACGCCTCGAACATGTGGAGAGTTGAAGTATCTAACAACCCTAACACAACTCCAGTAATGCGTTACAATAAAATATTTTACTATGTTTGTATTTTATTTTCCAAAGTTTGTAAAGGGGTTAAACCAAACTACCAACAAACTGGAGCATGGTAATTTTATGAAATGGCATTTATATATTTCATATTCAAATATCCATCCATAGAATTGAAATATATGGCTCTTCTTGCAGTAATATTAGAGACAGTCTGTCTATAGTTTAAAATATGATATATTTTTATTTAGAATATCTCTTATTGTATTTAAAATTTAAACTAGATACAGGGTAGGTAAATAGAAATGAATAATAATAGTAACTTTGCAAATATTGTCCATATTAAAAAATGACCTGAGGAGAAGTTGTTTGCCTAGTTATAGTGCTTATTTATTTATTTTTAAGTTTGGATTTGAGGCTGAAATTTTTTTTTTAAATAGAAACCTAAATTTTTTGACATTGTTTGCCTTTACGAATCACTAAATATTTTGGATTACTGTATGAGAAATTTCATAAGGAAAATTAGTTAAAAATTTAAGTAAAATAACGTTTTACGGACGATAAAATTAATCATTATATATATCCAGGGCAGTGTTTTGTAATTGATCCATCACCGCTTTTATTCGAGCTTTTAAGTTCTTAAGTTTTCTGGTATTTTCCTCTTGCATTTTAATTGTTTTCATAAAAAAATCGAAAGGTGTTAGATCGGGACATCTAGCAGGTTATTCTATAAATTTCTGTCTAAAACTCCATCTATAGAAACAACTAATTTAAATATTCTCTCAGTTGACCCCAATAGTGTTGGGGGGGGATGCCATTTTACTTAAACGAAGCCCCATTTTTAATCAAATTTTACCCATTAAGGAATAAACAGTGCATGCAAGTGTCACGTTATTTTGTAAGAGTTTAAGACTTGGCGGCAGGTGAAGTTTAGGTTATGTCATATCTTAGTATTGGAGCATGGGATCCAAGCCATACTTTAAGGCATAATTATCAAGACTAAATGAAGAAGTTTTGCAAAAAAAGGTACGATTGAAGTTTTGAAAAAAAAAGTTAAAAAATTGCTGCCTTACCAGGTTATTTTTAAATTTTAAAAAATCTTTTTTTCTTTTTTCCCCGAAAAAAATTCCCTTAATTAAATTTTCTTAAAAAAATTTTTTTTTCCCCCCCCCCCCCCCCCCCCCCCCCTTTTTTTTTTTTCCTTTTTCCCCCCCCCCCCCCCCCCCCCCCCCCCCCAAAATTTTTTTCCCCCCCCCCCCCCCCCCCCCCCCCCCCCCCCCCCCCCCCCCCCCCTTTTTCCCCCCCCCCCCCTTCTTTTCCCCCCCCCCCCCCCCCCCCCACACCCCCCCCCCCCCCCCCCCCCCCCCCCCCCCCCCCCCCCCCCCCCCCCCCCCCCCCCCCCCCCCCCCCCCCCACCCCCCCCCCCCACCCCCCCCCCCCCCCCCCCCCCCCCCCCCCCCCCCCCCCCCCCCCCCCCCCCCCCCCCCCCCCCCCCCCCCCCCCCCCCCCCCCCCCCCCCCCCCCCCCCCCCCCCCCCCCCCCCCCCCCCCCCCCCCCCCCCCCCCCCCCCCCCCCCCCCCCCCCCCCCCCCCCCCCCCCCCCCCCCCCCCCCCCCCCCCCCCCCCCCCCCCCCCCCTCCCCCCCCCCCCCCCCCCCCCCCCCCCCCCCCCCCCTTCCTCCTTCCCCCTTCCCCCCCCCCCTTTCCCCCCCCCCCCCCCCCCCCCCCCCCCCCCCCCCCCCCCTAATTTGAACAAACAAGCAAATTATGAAATACGAAACTGGTAATCGAATTGTAGTAAATTTGGACAGAAGGCAATACTTAAGTAGTTAACTAGATATTGAAATTTAATTGACATAATTCACGACCTGTATGTTCTACGACACAGTGGGTATGTTTTTTATGTAAAAGAAAAAACATAGTGCTTTTAAAATAATAAGCACCATATCTGCTAGCAGCACACTCTCGAGAAGCTCAAATGTATTTAGTTATAAATGCTATAAGGAAACAATTTATTCCGTATTTATGTATAAATTGTCTAAATGTATTTCATAAGAGTTGCATACCACATTTCAAAAGAAAAATTAGATTTATAAAAGAAAATAAGATAATATGTTGTAAAGACGCCGATGACAGAAATACTAGTGACCAAGATGATGAAAAAAGCATCCTGGAAAAAACTAGTGAACTAAGTTGTGACAGTGATCTGAAAAGTGAATACATAAAAAAACTGCAAATGGAAAATAAACTATTTGTACAAGAAGCTATGAAATTGGAAGAGAAATTAACCGATTTAATAAAAAAGTCAAGAAAAATTCATAAAGGATTTAAATACAGAATTAAACAAACTTAAAAAGACCCTTCATTTATTAATAAAGCATTAAAAACTATTGGTATTCAAACTACTGTGAGAAAACTAAATAAAAATATATCAACATCTACAGATGAAATAATAATATTATCCAGTGAAGTAGAGAAAACTAATTATAGAAATACAGGGACGCAAACTAATTATTTGATGAATATTGATATTCAAAATGAAATGCATAATATAAATATTGTAAACAGTCTCAACAATACGAGAAGAAAAGAGAAAATGCCACAAAACAAAACATTGTTAATCAAAACATAGTAAACACACATATTCTTACTTCTAAAACACACGCTCAAGCAAATAAACAAATACTAATATTAGCTAATGAAAGTGGTAAACATTTAAGCCAGACAATCAGACATTTTAATAAATTAAATGAATATATTAAGCATATTATGCAAGCCCTCAGCATTTATGAAGAAAATTTTAGAAGACAGTGAAAATTTAACTACTGACTTCACCTCAAATGACTTTGTAATAAACATTGCTGGCTCCAATGACATTAAAAATAATATATGTCCCTTGTTCCGATACTTTTGTGATAAACTTAAATTGTGTTCGCATTTAATAATTATAGTGATAGAAAAGATAGATCTCAATTAGAAAATAAACATAGTATTAGTAACAAGTTTATAGAAATAATTGACAACATAAACTATATAAGTAAAAACTCAACTTATATTCCAATTAAAAATGTGAGACCATAGTGTGTAAGTTAGAACAAAATTGTGACAGTGCTAAGGAAAACAATATGCAATAGACCAAGGTATGTCCGTAAACTTGACAGAATTCGATTTCGAAACAAGACCTATGTGAATGGAGACTTTAATTGCACCCATTGCCTCATCCTGGATTCACTCTTGCCTCGAAGTAGGTTGATATCTTTGATGGAATAACACTAATCATGAAATAGTTTCCACAAACAATAATCAACTCGATACTATATTCCATGTGAGTTTCCCCAACACAGGTGGCATTTTCTCACTCTTCAGTGAGCAGTTGAAACTATCCGTACCAGGCTGTATAATTATATTACAGCAATATTGTTGTATTAATTTATTTAAACATATCTTTTATTTAACGTCGAGCTGCGAGCAAGTTCAAGTTAACTAAACGTTATTTTTAAAAAGTGTGCAACCTAATGTTGTATTTAAAAAAAAACATTTCCCATTCATAATGTTTAAAATTAAAGACTCATTTAGATAAGAGATTCGGTCCTTTGGTAAAACAAGTTTTACTTCTGAAATTTTTAGAATCAAATAATAAATTAGAGTCTCTATTAAACGAAGAAATGATTTTTGTAAAAGTAGAATCGAAAGTTCAGTTCTGCAAAAAAAAATATATTCTTAAATTTAATTACCTCAGTGGCTCCGCGCATATACGTTAGGCTTGAAACCAAGGGATCCTGGGTTCGAATCCTGGCTAGGGCATGGGTGTATAGTGGCGTTTTTAAAATACCGAGTTTTCCTTTTTCGAAATAATTCAAAAATAATAAAGAATTTTTGAGATTTGTTAAAACCCCTAATTACGTAACTTTTTTTTCCATTTAACCGAATCTGTATATCTACATATTTCAATTAAATAAGTAAATAGAAAAACTAAAATTTAAGCGTTCATTCGCTTCAAGTATGGTTTTAACCCTTTTTGTCAAATAAAGATGTTTCAATAAAAGCGCAAGAATTGAATTGCGCACTAATTTGGATGTCATCATGTCACAAGATTATGACATGCCAGATCAATAAGAGACAGATGGGAGTTGGTAAACATGGAGCATTACACGATAGAACAACGCGTCCTGATTGTTAAACATTATTATCAAAATGGTGAAAGTTTGATTGCCACGATACGTAAAGTGCGTCCAATTTTCAATCGAAATAATGTTCCTCGATCATCTACTGTGAAAAGAATAATCGAAGAATTCGAAAGTACTGGTTCGGTTGGTAATGTAAAACACAGGATATTGTATCCTGAGCTTGTGCTCGTAGAGGTCGTTTAGAACAAAACATCACGGCAGTTCGCGAGAGCGTGGCCGTGAGTCCAGGGACGTCGATTCGTCATCGTGCACAAGAATTGGATGTTACAACAGCTACCCTTCAGCGTATTCTCATTAAAGATTTGCATCTCCATGCCTACATTCATGAAAAAGCAATGCATCCAAAACGTGGTGTGCATTGTGGTCTGGAGGAATCATTGGGCCGTTTTTCTTCGAAGACTAGGCAAGCAATGCAGTAACAGTGAATGGCGAACGTTATCGTGCTATGATAATCCTTTGTTGTGCCTCAATTGAAAGATATTGCTCTCAACCACATGTGGTTTCAGCTGCACGGTGCCACTTGCCATACCGCCCGTGAAACATTGACGGTCTTGCATGAGTTTTTCCTGGTCGTGTCATCTATCGGTTTGGTGACCAGAATTGGCCGCCACGCTTTTGCGATTTAACACCTTTAGACTTTTGGCTGTGGGGTTATCTGTTCACACACATCACAGGTTTATGCCAACAAGCCCGCGACCACCAAAGCATTGAAGGCCGAAATTAGACGCTATCTCAACGAAATACCGCCACATGTATGCAAAACTTTATTCAAAAATTCGCCAAAAGAGTACGCATGTACCAGCAAAGCTGTGGCGGCCATTTACCAGATTTGTTGTTCTATACATAACTCCCAAATGTCTACATTATAATTCAATAAATATTCCGATATTTTGCTATAGAAAACCATGTTTTATTGAACCTTAAAATATTGCGCTCTTATTGAAATACCCTTTACATTATGTGTTCAATTTAATTAATAAATTTACTGATTAATTTAATTAAATAATTGTAATTTAATATACTTCATTTCAAAATAATTATTTAACAATTTAAGCCGATCACAAGGGTCGATGTTGAAAAGTAATTTTCGTTCTATAAACAAATGCTAAATAAAAGAAAATATAGTTTAACAATGTAATAGGGAATATGGAAATTGTGATTTATGAAAATAAATACCGACAACATAATTCATATTTTATTGTATATATTTATAAAAGATTATTTAATGTGCTACAATGTTTCATCACTAAATTTCTAACCTCTAAGGCTAGAAATTTGTTACAATTGTGTTTTACTGTACTACCCTACTGAATTTCACAAATTACGAGATCAGTGATGAAATCGGTTGTACTTTGCGGCATAGTCACTACATTCTACGAATGCAAAATACACACATATTTAATAAATAAACCTAAATACAGTCACAAGTCTAATTAAAAATGTATAATATACAGGGTGTTTCCAAAGTAATCTAAGGTATTTAATGACATGATTATTCAAGTGATTTAATACAGAAAAGTTTAAGGGAACATGTCCTAACGATTTTCGTTGAACATTTTATTCAATTTCCACAATTTTGATCAATAAGTGAGCCTGTTTTTAGATAACCATTAATATTCTTACCAACTGCCTTTTCTAGGTATGATTTCACTTCTGTTTTTTTTAAAGTTTGGTCAAAATCTGGACTTTTCTGAATAACATTGCGATTGAAATGGTTTTAGTTTCTTTTTAATAATATCTAAACAAAAGAAATATCAAAAAACTGAAAATGAGGGAAAACAAGGTGCATGTCCCTCAAAAAATTATCAAACAAAACATCATTTTCGGCAGAATTACCATGGTAAAGTTGACCTGGTAGCAAATTTAACCGTAGTCCAAAAGTTTCACATCAAACAAATATGGCAGATTAAAAATAAAATTATAACTAAAACAAAATATTCAACCAGAAATGAAAAGAAATGAAAAAGTTTAAAACGTATATTCATATAAACTCTCCTTCATAAAATCATCTGAAGAATTATATTTTTAAATATTTTAGATTACTTAGGAAACACTGTGGATACACCACAGTTAAAATCCTGTCACGAGACCCAACGTCAGTCTCTAGTTATATAACTGTTATAAGTAAAGATTGCATCTGTGGTAGTCATTTCGCGCAAAAATGATATATGCAAAGATTATATTGTATATCACAAAACAGAAAATATCTTACTTTGTATTATTGATGGGTGATTCTTGTAATGTCAAAAATTAGACAAACCTCTGAACATTTAGCGAAAAACACTATTGCAATATAACAATTATTTTTTGGCACTATGGCATTAATAATTGTTCTAAATAATTTGGAGTTAGGCGCTTGTCATTTAAAATCAGTTTATAGTCTGAAAACAACTATTTCACGTCTAGACTTAACTGGAGCGTATTTAAAAACTGAAAATTTGAAACGTTCAATTTTTGTGTACACAAGATAACTATTTTACAGCATTTACAATAAAGTTCTCCGCTATTAAAGTCTAGTTCCACGATTGTATCCACAGTTCCACGGTAATTCTCGAAGGAACCGGTCGAGATATTATTTTCACAATAACGCAGTAAAACGCCTAAAACCTTATCTATCGAAATGCAATTGCAAACTGCTTGTCGGGGTCGCAAGCTCAAACTGTGACGTGTGTCGAAATGCGGATCAGGTTAGGTGTCACTTTGGCACTCTTTAGTAGATCAGCGGTACTTTGAACTTTTTATTTCGGTACGATCTCGAGCGTTAGTTCCTGTTTTAAAGTGTAGGAACATCACTTTATTCTATAAGCGGTATGATAGAAGCTAGGATAACTCAGTGAAGAAACAGAATGTCCAGGCGGTCTGTGTGTGAGGTTGTTGGTTGCGTAGCAATGGAAAACTTCACCTTATCTGAAGAAAATGATTTTCGGGGTATCAACAGATTTATTAAAGCAATGATATACACTGCTTTAAATAAAAGGCAAAAGTTCAACCTCACTTACTCTATTTATTTAAGACTGCTTCACAGAAAAAACAATAATAAATAAATACAACACTTATAATTTAATGGAACATAGATACTAAGCTGTATTATAATTAAGTAACCAAGGAACCAAGCAAGAGGTTATAGTAATGCAAAAGCGATGATCAGTTATATCAAACACAGCTAAGTTACGGAAACTACTACTACGGTATTACTAGCAGCAGACTATATTCAAGCATCTACAGAGGCAAGCAAGCGGTGATTCAATAATAAAGCAAAGTTGCGGCTGCTACTACTACGGGTATTACAGCAAACGGTTAATGACTGTCGTCACTAATGTTGAAGGCGGTATTATGTCAGGCGGTCGGTGCAGCAGGTATTTTCAGTGGTAAGCGGTTACAAAGTACAAGTTTGCCACAACGGCAGGAGGTCAGTCCAGGGACATACTGTATATATGACTGTCTAATCGCGATCGTGCCAAATCTTTAGATTAGCTCCAAATGTCCCTCTACTAGGGTTGAGCGACTACGTGGTTCGGACGGAACAGTTCATAACTTACAACCCGGGGTACGCAGTGAGATTTTAACCTAAGATCATGGAATTAGAACCTCACGTGTGCCGCGAAACGAGTACCTTGTTAAACCCCATTCTAAGATCATGGACTTAAGACCTTACTGGTACTGTAAACTACGACTGAGATAGGATTTTAACATAAGATCATAAACTTAATGTCCTATCCTTACGTTGGCATCACATCAACTCCGAGCCTATCTGTGTTACAACTAATAGTGAATAAGTACGGGTATCGAACGGATCAGATAATACATTACAACCTGCAGCACACTGTGAGATTTCAACCTAATATCATAACTCAGACTTAAAACCTTTCGTGTGCCGCGACGCGTGTACCTGGTAAAGTCATAACCTAAGATCATGAACTTACGACTTTACTGGTATCTACGAAAACGACGACTGAGATGGGATTACAACCTAAGATCATGGATTTGGAACCCTATCCTTACGTCTACAATAAATAATAACAACCGATTATTCCCGCTGCTCGTTGTTGAACAAATAACCCAACTTTTATCAGTGAATCGCGAAATTACCCGAATATCTCTGACTTATTCGGAAAACAGGCACTTCGAACAAAATAATACAGCAGTAAATTCTGACAAAAATGGTAAATGACGGCAAGAAAAATTAAAAAAAAACACGGTCAAAGTAAGTCTTACTTCTTACACTACCTGATTGCGGCAGACAGTGCAAATCGGGAGCTGCATGTTGCTAACTAGAGCACTCACTGGAGAAGTGATTCTTTCAAACGGTGTGAGCAGCTTTGTTCCCAACGGTCGGTGAAAAAGTCACTGGACTCCTGCGCGATGCACGGAATTTGCAAACATTCTTTAGGCAAGCTTAGCGAAAAAAGTTTAAACAAATTCCCTGCGTTGTTTCATATAAACAAATGTTTATAAAATATTTCAAGGCTGGGAATCACTTTCTCATAATTTTAGAACTATATTTCCGAACAGAAGTAATTTAAAACGGCCATGTACTAATATTTAAAATAAATCAACTAATAACTTATCCGGTAATTTATTAAAACAAATAAGAACATATTTGTTTATCGTAAATAAACAATTTCAACCGATTTGAAAATAAACTAAATTAAATTCAACTACTTTCCTCTTACTTGATTGAGTATAAACACAATAATACATTTATCATTAGGATAATACAACCAACTAAGATTACCCTGAAAAGAAACCGGTCTGAAACAATTATGTTTGAGAAACAATTGTTATGTTAAAAATAGTGATCTACGCTTGCGTTCCACTCGTCATTATGACCTACTTTGTATCCCTAAGCATAGATCAGCCCAGTTTCAGCGATCATTTAGTTACAACGCTTTAAAAGTTTTTAATGCCTTAAAGTGATAATGTTAAGTCACTCTCATCTATTAATGCTTTCAAAAAAAGTTTAAAAAACCATATCTTTTCCAATAGAAAATGTTACATATAGTATGTGAATTCGTAATTTTAATCTTTACTGTCTTGCTGTATGCACAGGGAGAAACATTTTTTCTAATATGTATGTGTGTAGTATGTAATTTTGATTTTGTTTACATTTCTTTATTTACTCATACATTCATGTATAATCTTTGGTTTATTTTCTTGTCTATTGTATACATTATTATACTGTTTTATATTGTTACCAATATTCTCCTATTCGGATGGTTGTATGGAAGAGCATATTATATATGAATACCACCATACCTTTCTAAATGTTTTGTATTATAAATGTCTAATTTTAATAAAGACATATTATTAATATTATTATTATTCTTATATTTCCGAATATCCGATGCTGCACAATCCTCCCGTGGCCGCCGACGCCTCATGGGAGTCGCGTCGGCGGATTAACTACTGCCGCTCCCCTTATTCCGCAGAGTTAGTGACTGTAGATACCAGAATCATGTGCTCTAAGCAGACGGAGAGAATCCAGAATGGCCTACCAGCCACTCGGCTGATTTTTGGCAGGCCAGTATGGTCTTCAGTTCCGAGAGCAGCGTAGGCTTTATCCCTCCGAGTACTCCGATTATTAGGACGACCATTTAGACCGAATAGCCTGGGCACAGCACATGGAGCTCGTACCGGAGATCGCGATATTTGACCAGTTTTTCCTCCACTTTCAAGGTGATGTTTTTCTCCCCAGGTGCCGAGACCTCGATAACATACATCACCTTGAGTTGATGGTCGAGGAGGACTATGTCAGGCTTGTTGGCTTGGATTAGCCTGACTGTTATTATACAGGGTGAACGAAAACCCACTTAGGTCTGATTACCATGAAAAACTATTAACAGAAAAATCACTTCGTTACAACAGGTGTCTTTAATTGCGAAGTATATAGGTGGTGGGTGATTCTATCTTACACGTATGCCTGCTTGTTTATTTATTCGAACTGCGACATATTATAGGCGTTCTCATTACGATGCTACAAAACCTACATTTAATTTAGTGCTTTGTCATTTAGTTGTAGGTAAGTGTTATGGGTTTAATTAAGGACAATTTATTTTAGACCTTCACAGTAATTAGGTATTAATCTTCTACATTTCACATGTATTTTTTTTTGTTGCTTTACTCTTTCAATTAATTACGTGAGAACATAAATGTTTTGTATTCTTCAAGGAATTAGTAATATACAATATAATAACATGAGAGTGTACCATTATATTTCACAATATTTATTCCTATTATATTAGTAGAATGTAAGTCCGTAATTGAAATTACTACCTAATTGAACTTTCCTTTCACGTTTGTTCATATTGCTACTTAGTCTATAAAATTGTATAATAAGAAGGTATTTAATAGTGTAAATTCTTACAATAATGCGAACACATTCTATGTGACGCTCTTTTACATTTTACATGTCCTGCATAAAGGTCAATTAAGCTTAATTCGTGCAGGAACCAAAATTAAAAAATTTCATTACTGTATATCTCAGTTAAGGATTAAATCAGTTTCTAATTCGGTAGAAGTAAACAATCATTAACCATTCTTTATTGCTTAGAAAGGTGCTAAAAATCCGGCTCCTTTCGACTGCGGCACAGTTAGGAGTATTACAGGAATTACATTAGCACCCCACCGTGCTCTTGTATTTATATCTGGCATAACCTCACATTTTACTACTTAATGCATTCTCCCCCGGCGTTCTTTATTATCAGTGCGAGAAGCAGCAAAGTGAAATCATTGTCTACTGAAACTTACTGGAAATTACTTCTTCATGAGAAAAGGCACTTATTGAATAAGTTGCTAATTTATTTATTTAGAATAAATGATGCTTTCGAGTAGAAACACTATGTGGAATGCATATTATAGTTCTAAATATAATATACAATTTTTTTTACAATTTAAAATGATTAAAGCTTCATAATATAACGTCATTTTATAAAGAAAATATATGGATTTGTAAATAATACCAACAGTTATGTGTTAAGGAACGTATTTTAAAAGTTCTGATTAGTACATAGGCATTCTTCTGTAACTAATTTATCAAAAAAAGATTAGGGCAAAAATGTAAAAAACCATGTTTTTGATACAGTGTAAGAATTCCTTTTCACTTGAATTATATTTAAAAATCCCCTTTATGACTATGAAGAGTGACCCTCTTCATGAATTCTTAATTAATGTGTTCGATAAAATATGATTATATTCTTTGAATTGATGTTATTTTGCAAAAAAAAGTCTGAAGCTATGTCATTATCATTTATAGCATACATTCAATAATCGTGTGGGTAGTAATGTAAAAGGAATGAAACGTTTTTAATATTTTTACTTGCAAATTAACTATATCATAATAATAACTAACTTTTTAATTATAGCCAGTAAGTTCTTTAAATTACATGTGCATCTACCAATGAACCTCCTTGTGGGCCTACCAGAAGCAAAAAATGTCGGTATGGAAGATGTGAAAGTTACGTTGTTGTTTGGGATTGTTTTTGAATATTGCATTTTGCAATACGGAAGATCCTTCGCCAGAACATCGTCATGAAAATGTAATTGACTCTATCCGTTATAATAATTAAGAATTGTAAATGGGTACTAGTTTTAATTTTTGACGGTACATATTATTCAATCATATAAAAATATATTTGACATTTCAAATCAGATATATATGAAAATAACTTACAGGCCACCCAATATTTTAAAGTTACATAAGTATGTTAAAATACCGTTTGACTTCATCCATGACCAGATTTATTTTGCTTGTTTTTATTATAATTTCAAGCAAAATCATTTTCTGGTTAGTCGGTTTATATTTGCTCAGTATCATTGTAAATATCTATTTTGTGAATGGACCCCTATTTTTTTAAAATTAATTAGCAACGTTATGTTATAAAATATGGTTCATTGCAGAGATATAAGATGTCATAAAATCACAGACAAAGATGCCGCTCGGCGCAGGTGTGTTAGTATGACAGAAACGCACTACTTGTTTCTATTATTGTGTTTGATATTCACAAAATACTACTAAACGCATTCGATTAATCACAATTCTTGCATACGCGAGAATATAAACCACATATACTTGAAAAAATATAATACTAAATAGTGATCACAAATCACTTATAATAATGGGAACCTGTCCCAACTTGTTATCAATCTTGTAAGTTATTTCAACGACTGTGCAGTCTTAGTCTGTGGAGGGTCCGATCGTGTTATTGTAATACGTGCTTGGTTCGCCCGAAAAAAGTCCGAAGGGGGGGGGACACACAAAATGAACAAACAAATAACTAAACATATCTTAAGTTTAATGACTACTAAATTTGTAAGTATATATTTAACCCCTGTATAATAAATTGTTAATTGTGTAAATTTAATTATAAATAAATATGTAAATATATGTATAATAACCCGCATATAATAAATACAAAAAATGTGTAAAGAACAATTGCAAATGACAAACTATATAAAAATTACCATTTAACAAATGCACAAATAGGAAATCAGCTCGTTATTTGATAATTGGCATTACGTAATTTATGACCAAAACAAAAAATTGGTTCACAGGCACAAGTACTGCAAAAAACTATTAATTAATTTACATTTCCATGGGACAATATGCGAATATTCAAACGTACAGGTAAGTTATTATCAGTATTTATAATGTATAATTTAGCTTTAGCTAAGGCTCTGTACTCAAAATAGCTGTCTTGAATTTACGTAAGAGAGACTTTACACAAGGTTAAGTAAAAAATGAATTTAACTTAATATACATTAAATTTAAACAAAACTAAATTCTTGTGCTTAAGTCTTTCTGTTCATTTCTTAGGTTACCCTTCTGGATGGATATAACAGTGGATATAAAAGAAACGTACTCACGAATTGAGTTCCTCAATGCTCATATACTGATTACCTCAAGTTATTGTGCATTACCATAAGTCACACCTGCTTGATAAATTCTTACATGCAGACAAACAAAACAAAGTTGCGGGTAGGCTGTTTAAGACATCCAACAAGTCACTGGGTGTTGACTACATACGGTGCTCCTACTGGAACTTAGCAGAGCCCATTATCAAAAAAATATGCCACGGGTTGGATTTTATTCATCTGCGCCAAAGCTCTCGCTCTATGGATTCGTATCGGTTTTTAGGATACCAGGTTTTTGTAAATACTTCGCCACACCAGGCATTAACTGTGTAAGCTATTAGGTTCTGATTTTCCTTGATTTTCTTAACTGAGATGTGGTGAAGACTGCCACGCTTTTTTGAATTTTCAAGATGTCTGAATTTTTTATTATTTCCTGTTTAAGAAACTCATAGACCTTATCTTTTAATATCTTTCTAGAATTTAGTTATTTATAAAACTCCTTAAATGACATTTCTCTAGTTCAAATCAAAACAACTTTTATATTTATGCTTATATATAAGGATAGAAATCTTAGGCATTCTGATATTCTAAATATTTTTGTAAAATTTATTAAAATCAGCACCCGGGTAATTAATTTTTATACCAATCAAAAATAAATGAAACTATACCCTAATCCACTCTTTGTTTTATATAGAACTTAAATGGGGCCACATTATAGTACCTGGTAATTTTGGAAACATTCTACCATAAAATACAAATAAAAAACTGACGGAGAAGTAGCATAGTACTCTTAGAAAAAAACATACGGAGACAGACACACTTGCATAACTCGTATGCAAATACCAGTCAGCCTATATGTCATTTGCACCTTAAATTACAGAACAAACCGCGTTCATATTTTGAACCGTTAAAATCTCATGTTGGGTGAATGAAAGTAATAAAGTCATAAGTTAAGCGTGGATATCATCGGTAATCTTTGTGTCCCATTAAAAAAACAAATGTCGATAATAATACAATGCCCTACTATTGACGTTTTTCTTGAAATTACGTTGACAACATGGAATAAAACAACCAATCAACCAAATAAAAGTAATAATAAATATGTATCTATGCTACACATACCGACAGCATTCAAAATATATTTAAACAAAATAATATAACACTAGCCCATAAATCATACACCACAAAAAAAAATCACAAAATTTAAACCTATGCTACATACTAACGCAATAAATAACAGCACAGATACAGACAATTTAAGCCAAACCTATTTTATCGATACCAAATAATGCTTATTAAAATAAAATATCTATGTCATATACTTACTCACAATATTTAAGCAAAAACGTCTACTTTAAAATATATACAAATCCAGCATTATAATATAAATGAAACTTTAAGAACATAAAATACCTTGTGAAATAGTTTAGTTGCGTTAAAACTGACAAAGAAATAAAAACATTAAAATAAAGGTTAATAATGTAAGTACCTACTTAATGTAATTTAACCATAACTGTGTTTTATTAAATGTATTAATTGTAGTTTTCTGATCATGGAAATGGACAAATCAGAACACATGCAAGATAATACGGCTCTATTTTTAAACGGTTTTGTGTTATAATTGGGAATAGTTTATAGAAGCAAAATGTTTTTAACAGAATCTACACTTATATCGATTATTTTTATTTGATATTAGGTAACTGTGTTACCCCCAACCATCCCTTCTGCTAATTGCAGTATCCTTCGATATTTTTTATATTCCTTATATCTATGCAGTGAACTATACAGACGGTTACTTTTTTCATAATATCTCCATAAGTAGATTCCAAAGGAAGATGTAGATAAATCAAAAGATCTAAATAACAGTTTTGTAAATGATATTTCTAACGTGTTCATTTAATGTGTTACGTGTGAATACCTAACGAAAATCACGTAAATTACAACAGTTTACTCGAGGTAATAAATTATTGTGTTTTTATTGCCCTACATCATAGCCTGGTACAGCATCCCCTGATCCACCCTTTAATTTTGCTAGGAAGCTCAAACCAATAATAGTAAATGTTTAACAGCATCATTTCCCTTTCTCATTTCACGTTTCTAGTACATTTGTTCATTTAATACAACAATTAAGCGAAAGATCGCATCGAATTTATTACGTCTACCTAATATTACCGTTTCAATTACGTTTTGCTTTAGTAAATTGGTACGTTAGATTCCCAGTTATGGGTCGTAATCGCTACGATTGGATCAAATCAAAACAACTTTGAAACATACAAATTATAGTATTGGTTTCGAGAAATGTTCAGGCTTTTTGCCTAAAATGCTTAATTTTATTTATTAGGTGGATGTATTTTCCGGAAATCCAACACATTTGCGTTAAGAGCACCCGGAGTATTGGTTACACTCAACTCAAATGGAACTGAAAAACTGAATTTAAGGGATAAATCAATATACAAATTAAGTTATTTTTTACTAGAAATTACTAGTAATTATTTTACAAATAAAAAAAATTGTCACAAATTAATACAAACTTCTTTCCAAGCAACTGCTTTTCCAATTTTATTCCAAAATGAATATTGGATTACAAAAAGAAGTGATGTACAGCACAAATATCACAATAATTTTTAGCAAAAATTATGAAATAAATATTGGGTATTTCATTAGCATCATTTCGAACCTAATATGAAAGTAATAATAGATACCCATAGTTTCTTACATTTCATACTGTCATTTTTATCTAAATGCACTAGCATAAACGTTTTAAGTTGATAATAAATCAAACACGACAGCTTCAAATACATCTTATCGCAGAAAATAGTAAAACAATTACTTCACATAGTAGCAAGATGATACTGGATTAAATAATAATATCCTTAGTATTAGAAGCAAAAAAAAAATTGAGATTAAAAAAAATTTTTCTCATCAAAAAGAAACATTTTTACATTTAACAAATGATTCCCTCCAGTTACAAAAAACAAGGTATTCCGAAAGAATGAAAGACCGTTATATAGCGGCCTAGAGGTTTTCGTTTTTGTATTGTAACTGAAGGAAATCATTTCTTAAATGTAAAAATGTTTTTCTTTGGTGAGTCAACATTTTTTTTAATGGCAATATTTTTTGGTTCTAATATTAAAGACACTATTATTTAATTCAGTATCATCTTGCTTCTAGGTGAAGTAGTAGTTATCTTAATAGTATCTGCGATAAAATGTATTTGAAGTGACGTGTTTGATTTATTATCCATCTAAAACATTCATACAACGCATTCGGAATGACAGTATGAAATGTAAAAAACTGTAGGTATTTATTATTATCATATTAGGTTTGAAAGGATGCTTATGTAATACCCAATAATTATTTTATTATTTTTTCTAGAAATGCGTAAATATGAAGTAAATAAAATGTATATATTTTTTTAAAAAGCTACAATAATGTTATCTTTAATTATAATACATCTTTTTCAATGTCACAAAATTAGCTGCGTTGATGACAGAATTGATGTCAAAGTCAAAATACTGATTAAGTTTGTTCCACTTTTCCAAGTTGTCTTCTAGATTGTTCTGTGTTATATTATACATAGATATTCGGTTGTCAGGGTACAAATTTGAGTCTTAGCTTTTACAAAGGCTTCACCAAGATTTCTGGAAAAAGTGGCACTCTGAATATCTAAATACTTTGATGGAGCTAAATAAGTGGTCCCTGTATCTCAAAAACGGTGCATATTAAGACACATGTTTATGTACATTTTTTGCTTACTTTGTCACACCTCTTTAATTTGTGCCATGTCGTTCTGTTACACCTTGTAGAATACTGTTCACAATTATTATTTGTCTGGGCATTTTGGAAGTTTTTCAATACTGTGATATGTTTGTACAAAAAACTACAACACATTGCTGGAACTAAACTAAAACTAGTCAACCCAACTTACCATTATCCAAATGAGCTATAATCAGGGTTCTTAAAAAAAATTTTTTTTTTTAACAAAAGATCCATTCACCACTTGCGATTAAATTTGGGATGTTTACCTGTATTGTCAATAGATGCTTTTTGAGGTAATTATTTTGGTAGTCAGTACTGCGCAAGTAGTCGAAATTTTGTCATCTAGTTACAAAGAAATTGATATTCTTCAACAATTTATCAAATAGGTACAATTAAAATTATATTCTTATTTCTAACTTTTTTGCCTCTTATAAAATTTCATTCAAAAACTAGCAGCAACTTTAAAAGTTGCTAGCCCAAATGGACAGTGATCAATAATCAAAATTTATCTTTTAAGTTTAGTCTTTGTTAAACAGTCTTTGTAAAATTTCGCTATTAAATGTACATGAAAACAGATACGGGTGTCTGCCGTGGCCATATGGTATTAAATCTGGTCTGCATAAAAAAAGGTGCAATTTCGAGAGGAGCCATCGTTTTGGAGTTATTTGTGTTTTAATATTGCAATACAGGACAGGTATGAATTAATTTAAGGTTACTATGTAGCTCTACGAAAATAATTCCACAATATTTTCAACTACTGTTTTGTAGAGTAATTTAAAATATCGCTTTAGGTAATGAAGCATGTAATTTAAGGACAAAAAACATTTCTTTTATATAAAATAATTTTCTTATTGATATTATTTTAAGTCTGTGTCATAAATTCAGAGGATGATCAAGAATAAAAAAATAAATGGATTATTTATAAACATTTTCTAAATTACATGCTTCATTGCGTAAAGCGATATTTTAAATTGCTCTACAAAACAATAAATGAAAATATTGTGGAATTAATTTTTTAGAGGTATTTCCTTCCATTATTGCATTCATATCCTATATTGCAATATTAAAGTACAAATAACTCCAAAACGATGGTTTCTATCGAAATTTAGTAAGAGCACGTCTTTTATACAATTTTTAACACAGGTGCCTTTTTCTATTTTAAATGTTTCAAAAAAATTTATGGAAAAATTTTAGCGAAAATTCACCGCCAATCTGATAACTACCCCAACAGATCATGATATTTTGATAAAAATTTAACAAAATATGTAACATTATGAAATTAATAAATGGTAAAAATTTAAATTTTATTTTTGCAACTTAAGACATTTTGAATTTATTAGCATATAATTATGTTATACGTACCCTCTTAAGGGATTATAGCTCCCCTTATGAACTGGTCTAAGGAATATGTTTATATACAAATCTCAACTTTTGTTCCATCACCCCTTGAAAAAAGGTACGTAATTATGGGACACCCTGTATAATTAATATCACACATTGTTAATGGCAAATAATAGCGTAATTAAACTACTTAAAAATGGCGTGGTCACCGTAAATGTGTTCACCATATATTAATCCCGTGTATTTATTGCGGATGAATTTAACTAATAGAACCAGCTACATCATTCTGGCGTGCTCGTCGGGACAATGCAGTTGATTATTCAAATGCAAATATCTCCCTCAATTTTCGTTCAATTGACTTGAAATTTTTTTTGAGGCCATTTTACACGAAACAGTTTAACAAAAATTGAAAACATACGAAAAATGATATTTCACTAAGTTGAGCTGAGCTGAGCTTATTATATTGCACAAGCTGTAAGAAGGTACTTTCATGCAACATCAAAGCAAACATTAAAATACATATTTCCTCAGACAGCCATAAAAAGTATGTGAGTAGTTACTACCAATAATACTTTACTGATAGTGAACAGTAAAACAAAATTTAACTTAGATTTAGTGGAAACGATGGTTGGTTGTAATATACTATTTAAACAACTTTTGCAAAACTGTATTAGTGGGCAGTATAGCAATGTTCAGTTACCATCAGAAACAGTACTAAGAAAAAATATTTATCACAGAGATGTGCCAGTATTAAACCAAATAAATATTCTGAACTGACTGACAAATACGTCTGGATTAGTGCGGATAAAACGACCAATGCTTGCAGCATACATGCGTGTGTTAGTGTTACATTCATCAATACTTTCAGCCATCGTCGTATTAAATTTGGATATTACCAAATAACCACAAGGTTAGAAGATATTGTCATATATGCATTACATGGTGACACATTAGCTAACGTTAATCCTGGAATTAACGTTGTAACAAAATTCGGATATACCTCGTATATACATGTTAATTCTAAACGAGATGATAAGGGTTTTTGCACCGTTTGATTTTATGAACAATAATTAGCTGTCAGCAGCTATTTGGAGTATTTTATGTCGTATGAGATCTAATTAGTGCTCAATTGGTAATTATAACAGCCTCTGGTGAATTAAATCATTGTTGTTTTGCTCAAACTATATAATTTGTGAGACTGTGATTGCCTGGTAAGTAGTTTACAATTAACTATTTGTCTGTAAGGAGTTGCTAATCATTATTTGTTTGTTGTCCTTTGATTATTGGTAATAATATTCTTATACGTAATTATTCATATTCAAACTCTTTAATGTTATTTATAATAACATTATTTATAGTTTGCAAATTGGACATTAAAATTTGTAAAAATATTCTGGTTGTTTTAATAACAAATACTGTCAAAAAGTCCAACCCCCTGAGAAGCCGACGCTCTTAACTTTTTATTTCGTCACAAGGTAATTTATCGGTACCTCTCAATCTTCACGTGTATGCCTCAAAATTTTTTACGATTAAACATTTTTTCAATTAAGAAAATGTGTTTACAATTAAAATATCTTCAACTGATATATTGCTGGAAAGGTGTTTCTGGAAAAAGAGCGGTCAGCGTTTCGGCCGCTATTTAGAAAATTTTTTAACGATCGATATTATTTCTAAAATAAACTGGTAGAAAATAAAAAAAATATTCAAATACCATTTACCGTTTTTGAAAAAAGGGCCTGTGGAGACTGTTTTTTGTTCACCCGGTACATATATGCATATTATGTTTTCTATATTTCAGTGTGCATTGTGGCAAATAACCATAAAATAGTGATTTAAAACGAAATGTATTTATTTTAAAAATATTTTTTGTAATGATATTAAACCTTTTTTCTAGTACTTTAATATTACTTAAATTATTAAATTTTTACTATTTTTTTAGGTAGACAAATGCAGAACTTTGACAGCGTACAAGCAATATCAACATGAATTGAGAAAAGTTAAATTTACGCTAGATTAATTTCCCCGGTTTCTTTCGCTATTTAACTTCAGTTTCTTACGCTATTCAATTCCCTCCATAATTTGTCAGAATAATGTGTGATTATATATCATCGAGTCTGGGTTTTCTGAGCATATTGTATAATCTCAATCTCAAGTTAACTGAAAAACAGTGAGGAATCACATGTACAATGATCAGACAGGCGTTGAAGTTCCTTATTCGGTTTATTCTGGTTCAGATCTTTTCCAATTACTAAAGTGTTCCCTACTGGCACTACCTTCAACCTCAAGTCCATCCATTTCATATCAAAACAGTGTGATGGGTGCACTAAGCTTAAAGTATAACATATATCGAAAAGGAAAAAGCAGATATAGTTTTCTTTGATAAAAAGAAAATTACAGTTTCATGTACTAATGAGTGTTTTGCTTTCTTTTATATTGCATTCTCTAGAAAAATAAATACGTGGGAAGAATTAAAAAAAGTTGCTTAAAAAAATAATGAAATTATAAAGTTTTACACTTCCCACATTTTTTTAGGAACTTTAGTCAAAACGGCAATTTTATCAGGTAGCCAACATAAATCTGAACACCTCTCTTAAACTTACATTCACGATAAGCAAAAACGAACTATTTTCTCCTTTTAAATCATATGTAGATTTAGTAGGGGAAATTCTTGACAAATCTAATGTCGATTTTTTTTATTTTTTCGAAATACGAATTTAGTCATAGTGAGTGATAAGTGTATCCCTCTGGTGGTCAGTGCTACTATCAGTCAGATATCATTGATGTCTTAGTGACTGCTGGTTTAATTCAATGCAGGTCGGGGCTTTTGTCCGCTGAGTAGTTGTTTCCTGTAAGTCTTATTCAGTATATAGTTTAGCCCACCAGAGTTAGAGGTCGAAGCTCTTGGTACCTGC
The DNA here is from genome assembly GCA_029963845.1 of Rhamnusium bicolor. NCBI lineage: Eukaryota > Metazoa > Arthropoda > Insecta > Coleoptera > Cerambycidae > Rhamnusium > Rhamnusium bicolor. Next base: position 103,577 of record JANEYF010005491.1, read on the forward strand.
TTTGTAGGTCGCTATCAATCACTAAGACATCAATGATGTCTGACTGGTAGTAGCACTGACCACCAGAGGGCTACACTTATCACTTACTATGTCTGTCTTGCTTAGTCTGCTTTAGGCTAGCCTGGTTTACTATTATTATTTGTCTTTACCATTACTTATGGCATACTGACGAGAACATAAAAAAGTTCGAAACCGGTCTATGTCTAGCGAGGAATTGAGAGATGATCTTAGCTACCAAACAAGATTTGCAGGTTTATTTTAATGCAGGTCGGGGCTTTTGTCGGCTGAGTAGTTGTTTCCTGTGTCTTATTCAGCACAAATTTAGTGATTTTTTTATTTAGTGAGTTTTATGAAAGTTACTTTTCGTACAAATAAAAAAAGATTTCAATTTGGCCTGCAACTTTACCTACTAAATATGCATTTTATATAAAATGGGATAATTATTTTTGTTTTAGACTGGGCCAAATTTCGTAGTAATTCAGTGGCGTTAGACGTGAGCTAGAGTATATGCAAATAACCGGCATTACATTTATTTTTTGATTACAGTGCTATTTAGTCATAGTGGTTAATATGACAATATTTGTTTAAATTTTAAATAGCGTTTAGAAATGTGCTTGCCTCTTAACTGTCCTTTACAAACAACAAAAGCTCAGAGAGAAGATGTAAGAACATTTGTATCAGCAACCCAATTTCTATATTTTCTTCCGAGAAACGGCTCCTTCGTTGTGTAAGCACATTTGTATACAGCGAAAATAATCATTATCGACGGATGTGATATTTATAAACTTAAAAAAAAAATTAAATTATCAATTAAAAGATGTTTCTCACTGAGACACAGATTAATATTTGATAATTTTATATACTCTGTATTTTTTTGTAAAATGTCACTAAATATTTTGCTAACCCACATATTGGAGACATTTGTCAAAGTTTATAATACAGTTTGTACACTGTCAAGCAGTTGAAGAGTGTTCTAATGACAAGGAAGAACTTTTTAATTTGTGGATAGTGTTCAATACTACATTATAGTTGCTATAAATAACGTGTATATCATCCTCAATATCTAATTTGTTAAATACTTGCTGAGCCTCAGAGATGGCTTGTGAGTCACCAGGATTTTAATGAGGGACAAAAGTTTTTACGTCATTAAAATACTTGATGATAATAGAGAACTGCCTCCAACCATATCCTCAGCTTGTTAATATATAGGTTGTGGTGGCAGTAGGATGTCCGAATAGGCCACCTAAAAGTGTTTAATATTTAGTCTTTTTCACAAACATCTGTTTTGTATTTGTAATGAGCGCGTCTACAGCTGTGTATTTCATTTTTAAATTTTCTCTGATACGAAATGTCACCAGGATTTAAATGAAGCACAACAGTTTTTATGTCATTAAAATACTTATGATAATAGAGAACTGACTCTAACCATGTCCCCCAATGTGTGAAAATATATGTTCTAAAGGCAGTGGGATGTCGGAATAGACCACATGAAAGTTCTTAACAGGTTTAGTGGCTTTCACAAAAATCTCTTTTGTATTTGTAATTAGCGTGTCTACCTCTGTGTATATTTTTCGGACCATACACATTACATGTATTAAATGTGAAAAGACAGCCTTTAGCAGCTGGCCAGCTTTATGTATATACCGTGCCATATCAGTCACTAACCTTAACACTTGTAAACTAGTAATACCTATTGCTTTTAACGACGTTACAACTAGATTCCGTATTTACAGTTTTCGCATTTACGGTTTCAACTCTTTTATTAGCTAGTAAAAATGCAGGCGACGCGACGGCCCATCAAGATCTAGAATTCATACCACATTTGCCACATGATTTCCTATTGCGTCCATTATTTCGTATACCGCTATCCATTTCTTTTTTTTGTTTTAATGTGCAAATTTTTTTTTATTGTGGCTTTCCGAATGGAGGTTAATTATCGACGTAAGCTCGTCCTTTATCTGCTTGGTATAATGCTATTGCATTATACCAAGCAGAAATATCGTATGTTTTACGTGTTACGAATCATGGACTCGTTCTTTGTGAATTACTCGGAATTTGACCCAGTCTAGTTATCAGGAATAAAAAAAGTTTAAGAGCATTTTACAGATTCATGTTGCCGAGTGATGAAAACATCATCTTAAATAAAGACTGGTACAAACGTAATAAAATATGAAAAAAAAAATGCATTTGGTATATTTACAGATTGCAACTCAAAGGTAAGAATGTTGTCTGTAGATACTTCCTTTTCTATTAATTCTCCATTCAATTCAGATACAAACTCAAAACAATTTATTTTCTTTCGAATGGAAGTTCGCTCCGATATCCGCACCCGGATTCAACCCCTCGACCTAATCACAACACTGCATTTGGCAAATGATGGATTGAACGAGATTCATCAATGAGATTTCGTAGTTGTTTTAAGTTATAATATACTGTTTATAAATGTTACCTTTCAAAGTTCTTTGAAGAATAGTCCAGCGGGTTCTAATCTTGATTTTTTAGAAACCAAAGGATAACTATCTAAATGGATTTAGAAAGGTAAACAAACTATTTCTTTAGCACACGGAATTTTTGAAATATACTTGTTGAAGTGATCAAAAAGAAGAATGTTAGCTAGTTGCCATCAAATCCTAGATTAAACATTATATGAAAACAGAATAGTATGCTACCTCAAGGCACCAGGAAAATAGTCACATTTCAGAATCAACGCCATCCCATTTGGATATATGAAAGATGATTTACTTCTCGGCCTCCAAAAGGTCTTGACTTTAAACCGGTTATTTTGATTTTGCCCTGTAGTTATAAATTAAGTTAAAAATGAATAAAATAAAGGGGGCATGGACATAGTTTTATAGGGCCCACATGTACAGAGTAATTATAGTACTTTTTCATGTCTATAATTTTATTATTAATAAAAAATTTAATTGTTGAATTCTTTTAAAATATAACTTTTTTTTCATGCCAAAGAACTACTTAATCGGCGTTGATTAAAATAGTTCAGTATATACCAGATTGAACCTTATCGTTGAGCATTGAAAAAATTATCTAAATCTGCATTGTCTCTGTCTGGTCTTGCGACTTGTCATGATTTTCCACGATAATTTTTTTCGTCGAAATCCTCACGGATATCAAAATTTTTGTAGTTGAGTAGTAAAATATTTAAAATGAATGTGTCCTCGCTACGATAAATACTGGGATGGAATGACGCTCAAGGAAAATATGATTGATTTTAATTAGTAACGAGGATGATTCGCAGCCTTTAGATATCCGGGGTAACCTGAAGCTAAATGAGGTGAATAAGGTCATATATCAGTACACCACAAAAATGGAGATTTCTGGGAAAATAACTTTTTTTTATGGCGAATTTTGAAGCAACTTTTTTTTTTTTGTTAACGCAGAATAAATGGTGGCTTTGGCTAAGGCGAAATAAACTATATTGTTGTCAACAAAGTATCACTCTGGCAGGTGTTTACATTGTGTGACTATTGTTAATTCATTTTCATTGTCCTGAGAAATGGTCTACAACACAGTTTAAGAGAGAAATGATAAACGTCATGCATATCATTTCTTTCCTCAACTGTGTATTAGACCATTTTTCAGGAAAACAAAAACAAATTAACAATACTCACACAATGTAAATGACTGTTATAGTGATATTTTGTTTCCAACTATATAGTTTTGTTTGCCTTAGCCAAATCCACCTCTTTTCCATAATTTCTACAAAGACCTCTAAAATTACTCTCAAATGGTTTGATTGATAACTTATTTGCGAGGGAAACCTAAAAGTGTGATAGATATTTGTAATCAGAATAAAATACTGCATCGATGGCAACAATGATATTATAGGTTGTTTCATAAAAGTGTAAAAAATTATGTGACATCCTGTATATGGTAAGATGTCGAAAAGTATGGATAAGATGTAGAAAATAAAATGTAGAGAAGTATCGATAATATATTCGAAAATTACGGAAAAAAATCTTCAATTTCTTTTTTCAAATCATCCCAAAGGTAAAGTCTCTAGGAGGACGGGGATAGTAATCCTGCGTGAACACAGTTGAATGCATAATGTCATTAGCACCTAAAGTTTAATTTCGCTTACCTTTCTTCGGAAACAAATATAATTTGATTTCTGGTGTAGGTGTCAATGTGTGCTTACATTTTTCAAGTAATTTCAACTACTTGTACAATGAACACCGTGGCTCATTTTAGTTAAAAATTGCTAATGACATTATACTGTCGACTGTATACCCATTCAGTCTATTTCGGTCCAGGAATTTTCAGTTTCATAATTTCCTCGTCAAACTATGACACCCTGTATATAAGAAAATAATTCACTTTCAGGTATATGTATATCTACAGAATATATCAACTTGAAAATCTAAAAATAATCACTTAGAGTGCCCGCAAAGGATGAGAGAAAACAAAACATTCTTAAGTATGTATGAGAGACAAACAGAAAAATATTTATTTGCGGACCGCTCACATTATTATTTAAGAAGGTGAACATAAGATATCGAGAGGATGAACAATTAATTGAATTTAATACACAGAGGATATAAACGACTTGGTTCTAAATCAACTTGCAATAACAACTTTATTTAACTGAAAATTGAATCAAGTAAAAAAAGTTACAACTACTTGAAGTAAAAAGGAATCAATGTTTTATTTCTATCAGCTACAATCTTTATTCAACAATCTTTGATTTAGGTATATATTTATTATTTTGTTTTTTTAACGTAATACAAGGATTTATACATAAAACATTTGCGTTTTTAAGTTGACTTTGATAATCTCACTCAATGTGTAGGAATTCTTGTAATCGACAACTTAGGTTAATTTAGGTTAAGCAATAAATGTGGTTAAGTGTAAGAATAGCCTTTAGCTTAACTTCGTCAAACTATTTTACCATATTCTCTAGTTATAATTATAGTATAATAATTTTATGTGGTGCCTACTCGGGAATGATCAATACAGATGTTTTTTTTTCCGATAGAACGATGACAAACAGTCCTACCGTGGGGGGCGTCGGCGAATTAATTATAACGACTCCCCACATTTCTCTGGGTTAGTAACTGTAGATACCTGAATCATGTGCAGATGGAGAGAATCTAGAATGACCTCTTTCTGCATTTGGCCTACCATTCATGCGCCTGATCCTTTGCGGGCCGGTATGATCTTTACAGTGCAACAACAAACATCGTCCTGTAAAAATAAATAAAAATTGAGGGCACACATGTGCAACTGGCTTCCTATCAGTTGTTTCAGTTTATGTATTTTTCCCAAGTTGTCCCCATACTTTTATCCTAACTACACCGTGCTGATGAGAAACAATAAGTCCGAAACTTATACTCATGATTTGCATTCATTAAACGGGCGTTACCTATTAAACGGGCCTTACCTGTACATAATCCCGCGATTACATCTTATAAATAGGATAATCTCTTCCTACATTTCATTGATTTGCTGTCGGCATTAATGAGTAAGCGGTGTTATGTACATAGATATATAGAATATAACTGACTTTGGGGAAAAATCTAAATTATTGAACTAAATTGGTATTTCTTCGTCAACCTTAATGATACATTCCTGTTCCGTAATTTAATTCCGAACATGCATTAAGCACATAAAAACTATTAATCATAACATAAAAGTGGTAAATATAAATGTCGACTTCCAGGGAGCAATTATGTGGAATGTTTTACCTGTGTTTAACAAAGTTAGTAGATGTAAAAGGTATTTGGTGTAAGTGGATGTAAACAGAATTAATTCATAATGGAACCGGGCGCCACTCCACCGTTAGCTTATGTTTGCGTTGGTTGTAATATATAGACGAAGTAGGGAGAAACGAAGGCACTTTGATTGATAGGCGCTCCCTCTAATAAAACCAATCAACCCCTCTTCGCCCTTGTGTCCGTCTTTAATCACTCAGTAGGTCTTTATAGCAGTGGCGGTCTAAAGCGCCCTCAAATTCATCTGTAACATATGAGTTTTTGTGAATTGTCGAAAATATATTATTGATAGTAACGTTCCCTCTACAAAAAATGTAACAAACAGGGTGAAGTCAAAAAATTTTAAAACCATTACAGATAGAATTATGGGGACAAATTATACTAACTGCTCATTATTTGTTTTGGGATGTCGCAAAATTTAAAAATTAAATAAGTAGGAAATGGAAAAGGGCTAAACCATAGTTCTGCCACAAATAAGTTTTAAATAAAATGTTTAATTGTGTAATCTAGACAAGAAACAGTACTTCATCTTCTTGAAACTTAATTAACCCTAATGACTTGGTCATTTATTTTAAACATATATCAGTAGACGCAAAAACGTGCTACCATCTTAAAATACTCAGATCGAACAATTGTCAAACTACAGCTTATTCAGCATTTTATTTTTCTTTCTATCCCCCTGATGCATCATTGTTAGAATGATCGAGTAAGCATTGCAGTTTGCAATTCACGTTGTTCCTCATATTCTTTTACCTACTCTTAAAATTTGTAACATTAAGATAATTTATATAAAGGTAGTATCACAACAGAACCACAAATTTAAAAAAAGGAACACTAAATCCTTTATACAAGATGATTTTAAAAGACCATTTTCAGCGCAATTAGAAAACGGAAAAGTAAAGGCTTCATAATTTTTCTTTTTGGAAATTTTGGTTTTTCAGGAGCTTTCAGAAATACAAATGGAGGCAGAATAAAATTTTTATTTTTGACAATTCTCCTCATGGATTTTAATGAGATAAGCTTGTAAACTTTGATGCAATCACACTTACATTGAAGTAGTTTCCAAAAACACCAAAAGGCTTGAAACTATATATTCGGCATGCGTTTCGCCATCTAAGTTGGCGTTATTTGGAGATTGTTAAAACTGAATTTTAATCATTTCCAGATTATAACTTGATTGATATTACGTTGGTGTCTTTCATAAAATTTTCAAATAGAAAATGAATGAAAATTCCAAGCAATCATAGCTGGATGACTAACTAAATAATTAAGATAAAATACTACCACCGTTGTTGAGAATTATATTTTTTGGAGATGCATATGATGGAATTTTTCGAGTAAATGGACATACAACCAAAAGAATAACACTGCAGAAAGTAGTGAGCATACTGAGCAAAATTCAATTTTGGTATCTTATATTTAGCAATGAGTGCGAGGAGGACGATACAATGCTGGTAATTGTAAGCAGTAAATAAGAATAGAGACGACCACACTCTCCGCCAATTGAGAATTGTGTGGGTCATGCTGTCTTGACTGTTTCTATCCTTACATTACACTTGCAATTGTGGCATTGTGGTGTCTTCTTCGTGCTCATTGTCCAAAGCAAGATACCAAAACGAAAATATGCTCAATCGGTACAGTGGGTTCAGTAAATATGTCTAATGTGAAATTTAGTAATAGAGTATTGTTGGAATTGTTTCATATAATGTGTAGAGTCAGATGGTGATTATCTCGGACTCGCAATGGGGTTGAGGTAGTTTTTCATATGAATGAAACTGATAGTGCCTTATGACAAGTTTTATTTGATTATATTTCTTGTTTTTGAACTAGTAAATCTTTACCCATATTGTATCCAATATGGCAAAATTCTTTCCCTAAAAGTAAAATATATCCTCGTTAAAAGTAATACTAACGTCATCAAAGTAGCTAATATAATTTTGTAATGGTACAAATCTATCACTAAAAGTAATTTCTATTAATATTAATATTATGAATAGAAGAGAGTTGCTTAATATGGAGCATGTTCTAAATTCTGGAGTCAGCTGCGTTTGCACACGAAACGAAGATCAAAACAGAAAATCGCACTTCACTCGACCATATCGTCCATTCTCATTGATGATTCATCTAAAGTAATTGATGGTAAGGAAGGTTTAGGAAGGAGCGCTTAATGCAAAATTTTGATATTGACATACACAAGTACACGAACGAAATATATTTTACAAGGATTTGGTAAGTTCCTTCTTAAATGACTTCGATTTTTTCAATTGTTTGAGTGTATCCAGAACTTTGTTATTCAAGAACTCATTCCGGAAGTTTATCTTGAATTTACCAGCATATAAACTTGCTCTAGACGCTCTAGAAATGACACATTCTGAGTAAATCCTGAATTCGTTTTATCCTAAGGTCACATAAACTTTACTTATGGAGTCTCTCGTCCAGTGTCGAATAAAAGTTATCAGCTACCTCTCTCGTAAACTCCTTAAATTATTTACAGAGAGTTAGTTTACTGTAGTTTTTACATCACCGCGATATAAAACAACAAAATTCTTGTCTAAATCTATAGTTTTTTCGACTTATTCAATAATTCGTTAGAATATTATTGTTCTTAGCATGCGATAGAAGCTTCTACAGTGGTACAGATTTTATATTTTATGTGGCTTCTATTTTATACTAAAAAAGACGGTTTTCCTTTCTATCGTCTGTTTTCTGTGGTATTTTTTAAAGAGTTTTCTACATAGGATTGACATTACAATTATTTGAAATTTTGGAAAATTCCTGTGCTTTAAAACGCAGAAGTAATTTGAAAGGCGTTTTAAATTAGACAAATCTCCCTTATTAATAATAACATTACTAGATCATGCTCTCAGTGAGTATATTTCGCTTTTATGGAAAAAACGTGTCCGGCACAACGAATTCAATGTGCTTATCACATTAATGATTTACTGATTTAGAAATATAAAATATATTTTTAAAATCACAGGGGATTAAAACCAGTTTTATTGTATATGAAGAAACTTGTGCCACAGCAAGCTGTGCTTGTGTCAACTAAATCGGCTTTTTTAAAATTTAAGTGATCTCCGTCTCCCCCCGTCGCGAGTCCAAGGCGGCCATCATCACTTCTCAGATTCTACACTTCATAAGAAACAAACAATCCTTAACACTCTATCACAAAATTTGGATTTGGATAAAAACACTCAAGAATTAGGAAACTTATAAATACCTGATTTTGATTTTTTTCATTTCAAAAACGCAAAATGTTGTCAGAATTTTAATATACCGTGTTACAAGTTAAGAAAATTTCATAATATAATTGTCAAACTTTCATTGTAGAGATTGTAAGCAATTTTCGAGTGATATACAAGGATGTAACTGATTTCTTCATATACTAACAATTGACTGAATGTGGACATAAATGTGGACATAATATGCAGTAGAGAATGCTATTTTTTTACAGCACTTGGCTCTCAATAAAAATGTTTCATTTTGATGATATCTGCTGTATTAGTAATATGTATATGTTCCAGAGAACATTACATTGAAAATAGTCAATTCTATAGCTTGATAATTATTCTTCTGCTGATTTACTAGGATAAGACTGATTTCTTCATATACTAACAATTGACTGAATTTGGACATAATAGGCAGTAACGAATGATATTTCTGTACAGCACTTAGCGCTCAATAGAAATATTTCATTTTGATGATCTCTGCTGTATTAGTAATATGTGTATGTTCCAGAGAAGGTTATATTGAAAATAGTCAATTTTATAGCTTGATGAATTATTCTTCTGCTACAGTTAATTTTTTAATATTGTTTGTAGAAAAGTGTATCGTGAAAATAACAATGTATCTAAATTGAAACGCCACTGAGAGTATTTCTACTTGGTAAGTTTCTACATCAGTCGCTGGCTCAAATTTAATATAGCGTTCTCACTTTAATTATCAATATTCACAACTAAAAATAACAAGGCGATTCCAGGTTTTCCATTATATTTAAAAATAGATTAAGTACCTACGTACTAACAACTGATTGTTAAGCTTCTTGTTTTGTACATTTCAACATATACCTTGAAAGTAGAAAATGATTGCTTGTTATTGCATTAAAACCTAATAGTATAGAAAAAAGTTGATTGAAAACAATTTAATGCTTTATTGAAATTTATTTAAATTACAAAGCATTATAAATAAATCTTGAAAATGTAGGTCAAGTCTATGTTAGGTATAATTAGGATATTTTCAATTTACTACACTTTAAGGATATAATTTCGTAGACTGAGATGGAAGTAGGCGTTTATTTTTGATTTGTTATAACAAAATTTAAAAACTAAACTTGTCAGTATATTTAAAATACTTTTAAGACTTTGCTATTTCTAATCACTATATAAATGTATAATATTAGTTGTTGCTTTTGTGGTAATTAACTTGGTATCTAAAAAAGTAAATAGATTTTTACATGATGATATGACAATAGCTACATTTTAGATTCTTTTTATCAACGCATTATGTAATGCCATTTTAACGGCACACAGTATATAATACCGATGTTCCATTTTCGAGCAAATTATGTCCTTAATAAATTTACGGTACATGTAATGTTTACAGGAATTTAAAAAGTATTCATCCTACAAATTAAAAAATGGGTTTAAAACATTTTTCACCGGAAAATGTTCGTTGTATTTTTGAAAATGTCAGTAAACCTTTAAAAATATACACTGTCACATTTTTAAATTTAGCTATAGCCCATGACTAAGAACAAAACAAATACATACTGGAGTATTACATATAGTGCGCTGCATTACACGAAAGACTATAAAATTATTTTTCATTATTTATTTTTTAACTTGATTTACTTCATCGAGATCTATTGGGGCCTGCCAGATATTATCTTTAACTAACATTTTATATTGGAAAATACTGTTCAACAATTTAAATTTTTGTATCTCAATTTCAATAAATTTTGGTAATAATACTACAATATCAGACAATTTTAGTTTGTATTATCTTATTTTATATATGGAGGATGATGAGTAGGCAGACCACATCTTATGCACCTGTCCCGCTGTGGAGAGGATCTGATTCTCAATATTTGGCAAAGGGCAACTGCTGCCAGAGGATCTGGACACATTCTTACCCAATAAAGTTATCAGTTTCATTAAGAGACTGAACTTATTGGGTGAAATATAATTAGGCGTGAACCACAATAGGCCTGCTGATGGCCGCAGCGGAGGGTCTACTGAGACCCACTTACAACAAACCTAACCTAACCTAACCTATCTTATTTTATACCAATATCTGTCTTGTATCTACATTTTGTGAATGTTGTATTTAGATAACAATTATTTGTGTGTCAAGACTGTGAAAGTGTTCGGTAATTTTTCATTGAGAGTTATTGTTTTAATATGTAACTACCTGAACTATCCTCTGTAAGTGAAACTTCAATTTGCATTAAGTTACTGCAGGTATTTGCTTCTCGCTGTTTACAAGCAATTTTTGCTATATTTGTAAAGTGACCTTTCAGTCCCAAAAATAAGCCTTAAGCCGATTGATAACAACAACTTTCCGTTTATATTTCAGATCCTACAACAAAATGTTGTTTGTATGGTGCCACCTGTTCAAAAAGCAATATCCAAAAAAATAATTCATCAATTACGCCAATATTCCATCTGCTATTCAACCACTATTACACACAAAAGGCATTTATATTCCTAACACACCATCTGGTGTAGTTTAGAATTTGATAAGCAATTGACTGGTATAAAGATGATTCTCCTGAATCTGTACATTCAATTTCAGCTAATCCCAATTTTGTGTAGATTGATCTATAGGAGAACCACACAAAATTATGCAAAATAATCTAACCAACCTATATTAAATATGATTTGAACGAAACAACTACTCAGCTGGCAAATACCCCGACCTGCATTGGATTTCACCTTCAAATCATGATAGATCGATAGCCAATATCATTTGTCAATTACTAACCAAACATAGACCGGTTTCGAACTTATTTGTTCTCCTCAGTATGCCATAGGTTATGGAACAGACAAATGCTAGTGGCCAACCTGCTAGTCATATACTAACTTTTGACCACTATCATTTGTCTGTTCCATAACCTATGGCATACTGAGGAGAACAAATAAGTTCGAAACCGGTCTATGTCTGGTTAGGAATTGACAAATAATATTGGCTATCGATCTATCATGATTTGAATGTGCAATCCAATGCAGATCGGGGTATTTGCCCGCTGAGTAGTTGCTTCGTTCAAATCATATTTAATAACAGTAGATAACAGTAGTTTAGTCCACCTGGGCTAGAGATCGCCGCTCTCGGTACTTGCTTCGCAAGTCGCTATCCGCCACAGAGACATCTATGATGTCTGTCGGATAGTAGCATTTAGACCATACGAGAAGTTTCGTACCTCTCACCACTAGCTAACCAACCTTATCAATGACAAGATATTTCAAAGATAAAGCAGAACTGGCTACTTCTAGATTACAAGAATGGAATTTTCGCTGTTAAGAATATTAATAATGAGAAATGTCTGTGGCAAATTTGCGGTGATTTGAAAGTTATAGTCTTATTGCTAGAGATGCAGCAGGGTTATAATAGTTTTATTACTTTCTCTGTGAATGGGATTGCATCAAATTGGGGTTAATAAAACAGTCTGTAAAGACAATGGATAGAAACGAACCAGATTTCCAATATCTACAAACACAGTTTTCTAGACACAACAATGCGGAAATAGAAGAAGGCATATTTATCGGTCCTCAAATACGACTGTCAATTTGATGAGATACTTCGTGGAAAGAAACTAACCTAGTCGCTAATGGGTTTCTCGATGATAGGAGTTGTTGGAAGTTGTTGAAAACCTTCTCACTGCATACCAAGACGTAGGATACAAAATATATCCGTAAAAGTTCATTTATTTTATTCCCATCTCTATTTTTTTGAGAATTGTGGCTCATTATGAACATGGTGAAGGATTTCATCAAGACACATCTGCAGTAGAAAAATGGTACCAAAAAAAGTGGATCTGCGCTATGACGGCTGACTACTGCTGGAATGTGACCTAAAATTCTTCAGAACTACTGTAAAAAGCAAGCAAAAAACGAAAAGTTTAGGCCTACAAAATTTATAAACACTCACCTCTAACATTTTTTAATATACTAGAATACCTTAATACAGAATAGACGATATCTATATTTTTTCTTCTTTAGCGGTATTATATCTTAATTTCAAAACTGGAACAAAGTATTTTCTCTGATGCATATTTTTCAGTCCATAATACAGTATGTAAAAAAAATATGCAATAAATAGAAAAATATTTTTGAACGGATTTTTTTTTCAAACTAAAAACAAATCTCTTGACCCCAAGATTGTACAACTATGGTATCTTTAGATTTTAAATCAACTTCAGTTTGACTGAATCACATTCGAACAGGAACTATTAATGTGAACAGTGAGTATATAGAATAGTACCTTGCGGTATTCTATGACTATCCTATAATCAGCAAATAGAATGTTGATTTCTACATATATATATCTGTTAGATTAGATTACGAGCAGGTCATTAAAACCTGCGCAGTCTACCTTCATCGAGAACTGGAAAGATCTTTTATGACAACTCTTAAGAGCCCTTTAACAAATTTAAATCAACTTCCAAGTCTTAGACGTAAGAAACCTAAATATATGTTACATATAATGGACAATGGATATGTAATAAAATATATAAAAACATAAAAAATACACCACATAAAATAGCGGCAGACTAATTGGAAACGACAGGAAATAATAATTCTTTTTTTATTCTGAAATTAATATAAGAAAATTCAAATACTATTTCGATGTTACTTTTGTTAGAGTGTATCTTTTTTTATTTTTGTATAAAATAAAAGAATTTTTTTAACAATTAATTTTTTAATTTATTTGAAAAACTACATTTTTAAGCGGCAAACTAATTGGAAACTTAAGATTAATGTTATAAATTTTCTAACAACAAATAAATTTTCTCTAAATCTAATAATTAATACATAGCTGGATACCCATTATCTTCAATGACGTTCAGACACTTTCCAAGAATATACTCTACTAAATGTTTACGTGTCTCTACTGAAATGCCATCAAATAACTCGTCAAAATTTTGAAAACTTTTCATCTCTACTTGATTTTTAACCACCATCCATAAATTTTCTATCTGGTTAAGGCCTGTGCTACAAGCAGGCCACTGTAAAACTATACATGATTATCTTGAAGCCAGGCAGTTACTCTTCTAGCAAAATGCTTAAGACCATTGTCATGCTGAAATTTAAAAAATACTGATACATTTTCTTCTGCGTAGGGTTGCATGACGTTTTCCAGTATAGTGAAGTATTTATATTGATCCATGATACCATTTATTGGGGCCAACACCATTCCAAGAAAAGCAGCCCCATGATGGAACCACCTCTAAATTTTACTCTTTTTATCGTAAAGCGAGGATCAAAATCTTTATTTTCTGGGTGTCAAATGAAAAGTCAGAACAATAACATCTATCAATAGTAACATCGAAATAGTATTTGAATTTTCTTTTAATAATTTCAGAATAAAAAAGATTGAATTAATTTTTGCTGTTGTTTCCAATTAGTCTGCTGCCACTGTATATTAGATAACCCCCCAAATCAAAGCCAGAGCTGCACGGACGGGGGTTACACAGTTGAAAAAACGAGGACACACATAACCAATCTCTTCGACTTTGTCAGGGTCGAAACTGGGATTTGAACCTGGGTCTCGATAAGCGTAAACCAGCTACGTTTGTCATTTAACACTGGCCCATACTGGCTACCTCCGGGCAGCACCTCCTAGTGTCATTATTTCCAACTGTAAGTTTTTTTTTGTACATTTTTATAGGAAACTTACTTACATTTTTACATATAAATTTTAAGGTTTATGTTTAAACAATTGTTTTATGTCCTGAGCATATGATTAAGGCAAGTATATTCTTAATAGATATAATATTAAACATCACAGTTGAGAAATTTTTCCATATCTCTTTTATACTCAAGTAGTTTATCCAAATAGGAAAAATAAGTTAGAATTTAACACATACAGAAAAAATACCAATATTCTAAGATATATCCATAACGACTCTCATCATTGTGCTCAAAACAAAATAGAGAGTTTTAATTTTATAGTTCATCGCATATTAAGCTTCCCCCTCAATAAGAAGAGGTTTGAAAAAGAAAATGCATTGATTAAGTATGTAGCTGCGAGTAATAGATATTCTATAACTTTAATGGATGAAATAATTAGTAAACGTCAAGTTAAAGAGATACTACGAAATTTCTCGACAATTTCAAAATGAAAGAGAAAATCCGAAATTTGTATCAATTCCATTCGATCCTCGATTCACCCGTGGTATTGATAAGATTTTTGAAGATATAGGTATGACAATAGTGCTTTCATAGGGAAATAAACTACAATAACTTTTAGGCAATCCAAAAGACAAAATTCAAACAAACGAAAAGTCATGGATTTACAAAATTATCTTTAAGGATTGTAATAAAAGTTATGTAGTACAAACTAGACGATCAATTCAAACTAGAATCAAGGAGCATATGGCTCATCTCAAATATGGTAGATACAGCAGATAAATCTAGTGTTGCCCAACGTGCATTTGAGAACAACTATAAAGTAGATATTAGCAATTTAAGATTAATTAGGAATGTAACAAATACTAGCCAGATAGATGCATTTGAAAGCTTCGAAATCAGAAAGTGTAAAAATAGTATGAATAGTGACAGATGGCCAATCCCAAATAGTCTGCTCTATTGGTTAGTAAGTCACGGTTCACTAAACCGTGACGTTATCATAAGGTCAGTTCTAATCATCTCCAGATGATGCTAACTTGGTTGACGAAACGCGCGTCAAGTGCAGCATATGGTGTTTTAGTATTTTGGGGAAAAATACGTCAGTGTTACCTTCACATCAAAGGTTCGAACCCAATTTAGGATTATATCCAAATGACCATCTATTGTACATATAGTTTAAGTTTGTATGCTCATGCCCTTAAATACTATTTTATCTAGAATCAGTGTAAATTTGGTTCTAGTGTACTAGATGTGGCAGATAGGATTTTTTCAAAAACACCAATATGTTAATGCCCTGTAAATGGCTCTTAAATCTATGCATACTCAATAATTCGTAGGCTTCCTGAAGTAGGTAGTGAAAATATGTTTCGCAGTCTCAGTTACTTTTGCACACAGCGACACATGTCGTCTCCCGCTTTGCTCGTTTTTTTAGAAGGTATCTTAATGGAGAGTGATCTTTGAGAAGGCCTATTATTAGCCTTTGTTAAGTTAGTTCTTTTTTGTGAGTAGTTCTTAAACCACATTACTTGTTTTTATCCTTGAGACACTCTAGTAGGAAGTTACGTTTCTTTTCCCATTTTCTAACCTCGTTCGTTAGATATGGCAATTGATTATACTGCATCTTCTCTAGCAAGGAGTTGAAGCTAAATGAATTTAGAGCTTCATGTGCCTCTTGAATACCAAAGAGGATATAGATTTTTTTTCCTCGTATGCCTGAGAGAGGTATTGATAGCATACATTTTAGCCCAGATATGTTTACTTCCGCTCCATTCTCCATCATTGATACACGTATATACCAGAGGAGTGATCCTTTTCCATATTGGGGTTCTCCTGAATTCCTAAATTGATGGCTGGTAAGTATCACTTCAAATTATTGCTCAAATTCGAATCTAACTGGCGTTATGTCCGTAGGTTTTATCATTGAGACCAACTGAAATTAATTCAGGACACAATGCCCATGCCCAACTATATCACCTGGTTTGAAGTTCTTTACAGACTGAAGTTTTTATACGTTTCATCATTCCTTACGCGGTTATGTAAAGGGAGCATTGCTGCTATTGGACAGGTGCGCAGTAACTTGTTTTGTGGTTTTTATCACTTGTTTTTTTTTACCGGACCAGTGATGTATATATGACATAGAGCCTGCCGCATGCTTAAATAGTTGCTGTTGCCCTTTCTGTTAAGTCTTATTAAATGTGTATTTCAACTGAGTTTTTGGTCTACCTCACTGGACAAGCCAATTTGAACTTCATCTATCTTTGTGCTATTAACGAAAGTTTCCTTCTTACTGTGAATCAGTTATATGTGACTTCACAGTAAAAGGGGGTACCAACCGACAATTGTATAGGAATAAAATCATTTTTAAAAACCGCGGTACAAGTCAGAAGCAGCATTATTACTATAGATAAGTACTGCAGCTTCTTTAATGTCGTGTCTACAGAATAAAAAAATATGCGTTGTCAGTCAGCGACTTGTGACGCGGTGTTTAGAAATGGCTTTATTTGCCAACAATAATTACCGATCGATACACCGTTTTACTATGGAGAATCACATATAATTGTCGACAGTATTAAGTAAAAATGTATATTCAACTTCTTTTTTAAATTTTTTGTTTTGATATTTTTCTACTCATGTTTTACAAAATTAAATATTAATACACATAAAAATATTCCATGTGATGAAATTTCTTATCAAAATTGGTTTTAAGATTTAAAGGTTACTTTTAATAAAAGCGTTTTTAAAAATCATTTACATAATCCACTCTATTGACTGAAGCAGCTTTTATTAAATCGTATCAGAAACTAAAAAAGCATATTAATTCAGACTGAGTGAGTACCTCATTCGTATAGACGCCCTCGTGTAGCTTTAAAATTCCAACGAAATTAAATTATCGTCTTTTTTATTTTTCTCTTTTTTATTTTAGGTATCATTTATAAAAAATGTAATGTAATAGAGCGTTCCTTTGCAGTTACCTTTTTACACGCGGAACGGTTTTCTTCGCAAACTAACTTTACCTCGGGCGTCAGATTTACAAACCCTCTAGAGCACCATGAAAAATAAATCATGTCCTTTCTAATCATATATGAATGACTTTCATTTCGAAAATAACATCCTTCCTATAGGGACGCTGGTGCCCCCACTCTCCAAATCAATATAACTATATCGAAAATGGAATATCTTGGGGTAATATCGTTTATACGGAGAATAAAACAAAGCAAAACAAACTGGGGCTTAACAAAATTTTAATTTTAATTCGATTGTAACCCACATGTATTTAATTACTAATCAGACATTTGTTCATAATAAACATGAAACTGGTCTTTGTAAGTATGATATATAGGAAAAATAATGTATCGAAATTTTAAGGTGCATAGAAAACATATTAGATAAGTAATAATTCAAATCCAACTTTTCTTATTTTGCAAATCATATATTAGCCAAAACACTCGATACTATACTCGACGCAAGTATTGCCAACCAAGTTGGCATTATCGGAAATTAAATTGCTAATTATCTTACGGTTGTTCTCAAATGCATGTTGGGAAACACTATAATTATTTGTTTTTCCATATTTGGTATGAGCCATATGTTCTTTAAACCCAGTCGTTTGCACTATATAGTTTTGATACAATCGTTACAACTAATTTCGTAAATCACTGACCTTTCATTTATTCCAATTTTGTCTATTGGGTTGTTTAAAAATTTTTGTAATTTATGTTTTGATGTATGAACCACCCGAAGTATGAAAATTCTGTCGAGTAGTGCATGGATAAACAGTAGTAGAAATGGAATTGATACTTTTAATTTTCTCGCTCATTTTGAAAGGTTGGAGGATTTTGTAGTGTCTCCTTAAATTTGCGTTTCCTAATTATTTTGTCAACTAAACCTACCGAATAACCATTGCCGCCTACCTATCCTTAATCATTGTTTTGTCTTTTTCAAATATTCTTATTGAGAGGTAGCTTGACAAGTGATGAATTAGTAAATTGAAGCTCGCCGTTCCGTACTGTAGAATAATGACAGCTGTTAGATTTATAATAAGTATCTTTTCTATACACACACCGCAAGGTCTAGGAATATTATTTATATCTCAGGAAAAAAAAATCTTAAAATATATTTTATTATTTTTTAAGAATTAAACGTATAACATTAAGTTAAAAAAAATTAGGAAAGATCAAGATTTTCTAATTTACATTTCATTTAAATAAAAGTTTATACAATTTAAATGGAAATTTTCCATAACATATAAAGTAACTATATTACGTGCATATATTTTTTAAATAATATGTGTGACCTCTAGTGTTTAGTACTGCGTGGATCCTCCTACCCATACTTAGTTTTAAATTATCTAATTCTTCTTGCGGAATGGCTTTCTAAGTATTACTTAAAACCACGAAAAGTTGTTTACGTGATTGCTTTCTTGTTGTTTTTGCAGAATATTTGTCAATAACTTTGTCATGGATGAGAAAGTTGACACAGTACAATTGGCACTGCAGTTCTCTAACAGCAGCAACTGTGCCGAATGTTACATGTTAAAAGGCATTTGTCAAAAATAATTTGTTTGTCTACCTTTGAGGTTTTATAAAAATTTTACTAATCTATATAAAATACTAAAAATTAAATCAGATAAGTTTAAATGGAAATGTATTCGGCGAAGCAATTTTTTGTAAATTTAATTCACAAATAAATGTTATTATTATTGTTATAAATTAGTGTAATTTAATATAAAATTCGGAAAAGGAATTTAACATTTGATCATATCGCAATATACTCGTATCAATTGATTTATTTATAAAAATCATCTTTTGTTAAATAAACTCGAAGTAATATTCTTTCTCATATTCTGGACTACTTTTTATGAAAGTGAAACTTATACATATTTTACGGTTCCACAGTGGAAAAAACGAAAGAAGTCATTCATAGTAAGCAGGTAAAATCCCGGCGATTCAACAGTTTTCATTAGCGAAATTATGTGTGTAGGGGCGGTCCACCGTTCCTGTGACACCAAGCCGCCACGGTATAAGCAGCAGCATCCGCAGGTGTTCACCGGAGACCGTCGTCATTCACCTTTGACTTTGTCCCATGCGCCTTTTATTACACCAGACCCGATTCCGACGTTTAATTTTCTTTCGGTCTCTTGTGGCCTGCCATAAATGGAAATTGCACCACACTCGCTTCACCTCTGCCGACTTATTATTGTTTTAAGCCGCCGTTGTCGTAAATAGATCAAGTGTACAGTTTCAAAGAGTAGCAACCTGTAATTTATTTCTTTGAGTTCGTCACTATACTGCACATTTTAAATATGAATAAGCCGTATACTATTTCAGAAAGCATCTAATCATTAAGTGTCTGAATAAAATAAATCCTTTTTTCTGAAATCGCTCAAGAATGTCTACTTTCTCTGCGCAATTTCAGATCCCAAAATTCGCTATTCTAGTATTTTAGTCCGTTGCTAAGCAACCATCATAAAACAGTACGGGAAAGTAACTCCCGTACAGGTTTTTTATATATATTTTAGACAGTAAATAAATACACGCAGACAAACCAACTCGCATTAAAAATGCATTTTTTTAGTAAAAAATACAACATTGAATTTAAAGTCACATTTTTTGCAATTTCTTTAACTCTGGCGGTATTCCAAATATTTTAAATAATTTTTAAAATTTTTTTAGCACTTACAAGTATTAAAGCGAAATAAGCACTGAAGCAGACTTTTATCACCATGATAAATAAACAGTGATTATCAAAGGAACGATTTCATAAGCAATTAGATTGTAATGAAAAAATGTTAGGCATGAAACACCAAAACACCATATACTGCACTCGACGCTCGTTTCGCCAACCAAGTTAGCATCATCTGGAGATGATTAAAATTAACCTTATGCTAACAATGTATCCTATTTACACCTAAACTATTGTGGCAGTTCGGTGAAACGTCACCAACTAACCAATAAAGCGGGCTATTTGCGATTGGACCTCTGTCACTATTCATATTATTTTTACACTGTGTGATTTTCAAGCTTTATAGTATTTGTTACATTCGTAATTAATCTTAAATTGCTAATATCTATTTTATGGTTGTTCTCAAATGCATGTTGGGCAACACTAGACTTATCTGTTCTACCATAATTGAGATGAGCCATATGCTCTTTGAATATAGTTTGAATTGATCGTCTAGTTTGTCCAAAATACTTTTGACTACAGTCCTTAGAGCTAATTTCGTAAATCCCCGACTCTTGGTTTGTTTCAATTGTGTCTTTTGGATTGCTTAAAAGTTGTGAATGAACCGCTGTCATACCTATATCTTTAAAAATCTTACCAGTACACTAGGGCTAACCTAAAACCACAAGACCTGGCTAGAATAGACGTGGTCATCGATGAGGAACTTCCAGAAGATGCATACATCTGGGAAATCCATTGTGTCAAGTTCAACGTCGCGAAGCAACTCGTCCCCCGTGAGAGGTCAACTAACACTTAAAACGGGGTCGAGAAAGCCAAACGGCGTGTACAAAAAATCGAAAGCAAGATACAGTCGGCTAGATAACATGCTTCTCGGATCCAGAGTGTGGTGAAATACCCACAAAAAATAGTAGAGTCTTTACTCCCAAGATCCGGAGCATAGCAGCTGGACTAAGACAACAACATCACACTCTAAATCTGGCAGTGATGCTTACCATCAAGCAGCATTGTCTAGATAGGATTCGAACGCACATGGCAATAAAGAAAACATTGAAAAGGCCGGTGAGGAGTATGGAGCAAAACATGTTGTTCTGTACGAATCCTTCCCACCTCTTTCAAGAGAAACAGCATGTTGTTGATAATCCGCCGACTGTAGAAGATGTCGAAACCTTCTGGAAGGGAATCTACGAAATGACGCCTCTATTCAATAGTGACACATCAGCAATTGCTCTGTGCCACAGGCACATGGAAGAGCAGGAAGAAGTGTGTTCGGCAATCAGTACGGAAGACGTCCAACAAGCACTTGTGGGTACCAAGAACTTCACTACCTCAGGCCCAGACGGTATTAACAACTGGTGGTGGAAGAAATTTTCTTCCACTCACCGCCGTCTGGCGCGAGTTTTCAACTCATGGTTGAACGAGGGGCAACAGATTCCGGACTGGTTCAACGAGGGACGTACTGTGCTTATCCCCAAAAAGGGTATCTTTCCGACCTGAAGAATTATAGGCCGATCACTTGCCTCAACACCTGCTGTAAGATATTTATACGTATTTTGTATGCTAGAATCCTGAGGTCTGTTGATCGGATCTTCTAGCAGATACACGAGTAAAGTGATGCCAAGAAAGGCATGGTAGATTGCAAAGACAGCCTGCTGATACTGCTGGATTACACAGGATTCTGTGCAATAATGCTGGATTGATTACCGCAAGACATTTGAAACAATATCGCACGAGCTGGTGTTGTAATTGCTCGAATGTCTTGCGGTACCAGCACCAGTAGTGAGATGTATAGAAAAGCTGCTGCCCCTCTGGAAAACTCGCTTCACCATAACATCAAGTGCCCAGTGGGTTACGACAGAGCAGGTGGCATTTCGGAATGGAATTTTCCAGGGTGACTCCCTGAGTCCTCTCCTCTTCTGCATCTCACTGCAGTCATTGTCCGCTGGGTTCCATCAAACCCGTGAATATCAATGTGGACCACCGAGCGACCGGAGGCATAAGGTCACCCATCTATTTTATATGGATGACTTTAAAGTTTATGCCTCAGGAGAGCGCAAATTACAAAACGCTCTTAGTGTGGTCGAAGAATACACGCGGGCAATTGGTATGGAGTTTGAGTTGAACAAATGTGCAGTCGTCCACTTCAAGTGAGGACGATGATGGAAATTCTCTAAAGATGCGCAGTTCGCAGTAGGAAGCATCTTAAAACATCTGGATGCCGGAGAGACTTATACATACCTGGGTGTGAAACAAATGCATATCCAAGATGTAAAGCAAATAAAGGATTCTCTCCTCTGCAAGTACAGTCTCCGAAAGATTTCCGAACTTTCAGGGAAGAACACAGTGTCTGCTACTAACATGCATGCCGTTCCAGTTCTTCTGTACTCCTTTGGAATAGTGAAATGGACAGTAGACTAACTGCGCCAATTAGACAGAGATATCCGCAAGCTGATAAACATTCACAGAAGTATTCGTCCTAGGTCGTCCGTTCCTCGTGTGTACTTCCCACGTCATCGGGGGGCCGAGGACTCTTGAGCCTGGAGTGTACGCATGGCAGAGTAGTACTGAATATGCGATGTAACATCCTCAGGGGTTCAGATCCCCTTTTGCGGTTTGTAAAACATCACGAAACTGTAGGAGTGGGAGCAGGAATGTTCAAGGTAGCAAAAAGAGCAGCAGATAAACTCGATCTCGGACACCAGGCGAGGTGGTCGGCGAGGTGCTGATGTAGAATCAGTCACTGAACTTCAGCCAATCATCTCAAAGCCCGAATTAGAGCTGCCGAACAGCAAAATTTGTTTTGGCAGCACGTTGATAAGCCCTAGCATGGTGTCTTCTATAAGAACATAGACACATTGAGTTTATCGACAAGGCTGACATTCGCCTTTCTAAGGTCAGCCGGGCTTAAGTCGGAGACCGAGGGATTCATCATGGCCTGCTAAGATGGTGTTATCAACACGTTGGTCTACCGCAGCCGCGTGTAGTATGTAGAGGTTCCTGACATTAACTGCAGGATCTGCCGTTAGTTGCCGGAATCGCTCATGCATATACTATCTTCATGCCCCGTATACACGATTTCGGACTACATCCAGCAGCGTGACATGTCGTTACGAGCGCTATACTACCATCTAAGGCACTCTTACTGGGTAGACCAGACGCTCGTACTGCCTTACGTCGGCGGAGATAGTGAGTCCGTTGTCGAGTACTTCCGGATTTACTGAAACTACTTGTTCCCGACGGTCAAGCTAATCCAGACAAACAAGCCTGACATAGTCCTCCTCGACCAATAATAATAATAATTTTTATTGTCCATGAGATTATACAACTAATGATATGAAACTAGTCAAAAGTACAAATTTAAAATTACTGTTTAAGGTGTAAATAATTGCAAACAATAAATAAGTATAATCCAAAAGACAAAATTGAAACAAACGAAAAAGTCGGGGAATTACGGAATTAGCTATAAGGATCAAAAGTATGTTGGACAAACAAGACGATCAATTCAAACTAAATTCAAAGAGCATATGGCTCATTTCAAATATGGTAGAATAGATAAGTCTAGTGTTGCCCAATATGCGTTTAAGAGCAATCATAAAATAGCAATTTAAGATTAATTAGGAACGTAACAAAGCTGGATTCGTTTGAGAGCTTGGAAATCACAGAGTGTAAAAATTGTATTAATAGGGTCTATCCCAAATAGCCCTCTTTAATGGTTAATGTGTCACGGTTCACAGAACTGTCACAATAGTTTAGGTATAAATAGGAGACATTGTTAGCATAAGGTTAGTCATCTCTAGATGATGTCAATTTGACTGGTAAAACGCGCGATGAGTGCAGTATATGGTGTTTTGGTGATTTGGTGTTTCGTGAACCACGTGAGTGTTCTTTAAAATACATGTAATATCAGTGAGATTCCTGTATTGTCTTTTAGTAAAAACAGATAGAGGATTTGCACGCTTAAATATATTCTCAATATGTAAATGGTATCCTTAATCCAGAGTCCAGAGTAATTCCCAAATCACAAATGGAATTTACTCTCAAAGGTTTTTCCAATTCACGAAATATTCAAATAAAATATTACTTTTCTTAGAGAATGTTTTATTTTGCATTTATTTATTTTGGCTCTAAACAATTTTTTGATTTCCAATCGTAAAACCTGTCAATATCAAATTGAAGCTTTTTATCGTTACTGTACTATCAACAATAGCAAATAATTTTAAATCACCTGCAAGAAGAATTTTGGCAAAGTTGAAAATGTACTGAACATCATTACAGTTAAATCAGTGGATTTTGTCGTGCACGTCATAAGGTACAAGCTGCCGAAATAATTGAAGACATAAGTGGATAAAGTTTTGAGAAAAACTCCTTTAAAGTTGATTTTGCAGCAGTTTCTTTTTTATGCAATTTAAAAAAAATAATGTTTGTATTGATAGAAAGAAATGACACAAAATTTTATAAATTCTTTCAGAATTATCAAAATGTAGTTATTTTTAAAAAAAATTTGGAAAATTTGGTACATAGCTCCTTAATCAACTGAAATTCTTTACTTTTTTATAGTATAATAATAATTACTATTAAACTATATAGTAGTAGTAGTAGTAGCTACTTATTTTACTAGGCAAGTAGGCCACAATGGGCCCTTTTTACCTAGGGACCTACAGTTTAGCGTGGACTCCGAACCACGGTCCTCGACTGTCAACTAACCCACCGCCTGGGCCTGCCCGCCTGCACCGCTAGCAGAGTGGCAAACCTCCTGGGTAGGTCTCTTCAACCCTCCACCCGGGCTTGCCTCTCCGCCTGCATCAGGCTAGCGGCCTTCCCGGGATTGTCTGTTGACAGCCTACCGACTGTTAGATGAGCTATCGTTCATCCATCCAATTGCCGGACTCGATCAGTGCTGCTTAACTTCACTGATCGAATATCGGAAATTAAACGGATGTCCATACCTCATCCCCATTAAACTATATAAGTTTTAAATATAACAAGGTGAAGTACACGCATATTATTTAATGTGATTTTATTGTAAAAATACACTACAAACAAATCAAAAAATGTATGCAAAACAACACTAAAACTATTTTAATTTACAAAGTTTTTCTTTTCTTTTGACTACCAAACCCTCCATTTTCTGAAAAAATATGTTCATAGAAATACCTGTATTCTTCATCGATGTACTGAAATTGTTCATTTAAATTCGAACTATTTTCATTAGACAAACTTCCAGTGTGCTCCATAACCCGCGACAAGTTAAAATCTCCAGTTTCTATATTTTTGGAGCTATTTTTGAAGATGTTTACTTTTAAAAGGGGGTGTTCTTGTCTAAACTTTCCTAATATAAATAACCATATTATTCTATCCTAATCTATTTTATGTTGTCTCTAAAATTAACTTTCTCGTCAAGAACGTTTTTTTTTATTTATCAGTGAAGCTTTAATGGAATCTCCGCTATATTTTTGAAGTGATGTTCCATATTTATAACAAACGAATTTTTATTACTTGAAGTTTTAATAATATCTCTATACTGATCTGGAGTAAACATTTTCTCTCTTTTTCTCAAGTTTTTCTCAATCCTACCGAAATCTCTATCCGAGTCTAAGTAGGAATGCCCTACCTCGAGAAATTTATGGTTAATTATCTTGAGGTAGTCCTTTAAAATTATGTATTGATATAAACATATTATATTAGTTTTTATTCTGCCCTGCACATGAATTCGACCAGATAATTAGATGATTGATATATATATTTTTGCATCAGCTTTTAATATTTGTATAAACATATGTAAACAGCTAGCAATTTCTACACTTCCCCTGTTTGGTATATTTTTTGTCCACATGAGAATATATGGTGTGTCTCCAGATGAGCTAATTGTATGGACACAAAAATTGTAGAACTACATCTGGCGTAAATAAAAAGCTTTTGACGTAGTTAATTTAGGCAGTGGCATCGTTTGCTGTAAGTCCATTGTCAAGTATATTGTTTTCATTCAGTGCCATTTCCCTATCTCACTTCTGCTGTCTAAAGGCATTTTGGTAGTTCTTATGCATATCTGTATTTAAATGAGCGTCATGTGCTGCACGTATCACTCTTCGGAGGACCAAATGAAAAATTAAAGCAAGTAGAAAAAATATTAGAATATGAGCATTTTTTACCATAAATGATGGCGACATAGTGTTTGCTGTGCATTTCGCAATGTCTAAGTCATACATTTTGGTTATATTTAGCAAAGGCGATAAATACAATTTATGTTGATTTTTGTTCTTAGAATAGTACAAAGCTTCAGATGGAAATTTTTTTTGTGTTCCATAATATTTTCAATTACATTTTCAGGTAATTTGTTAGGACGGGCGTTGTGATGTCCACGTTTATCAGGGGATGGTACTGGCTCCCCTGTTTTAATTTTTTTTTTGAATAATCTCTATTCTCTTGGGAGTAATTTTATAGAGAACACAAATTGCAGATTTACAAATTGCAGTAACCTTTTTGTCAAAAGTAATTGAATATTTGAATGTAAATTTCTTCGGTTTAATCACGTTCGCTCCATGTCTAGCAACAGGACTGATAAAGATACTTTTAAAGAGTAGAGCATTTTTGCGTTCACATCAAAGTCCTATTTTTTTTTTTTAATATGCGTTTTCTCGATTCACTGTCAAATTTATCGCTGCACTGTAATTTGCAGTTTTCTTTACACAAGGTACCTACCAAATGTAGGACTTTTCTCAGGATTAGTTTTACCACTCTGAGATATGTAACTTCCTCCCTTTTACCTGGCTAAAGCAGTCGCATTTTTTTCCACTCTTTAGTGTTTCTTGTGCTTTTTCTACACACCTTTTCCTTCAAAGGAAATATTTGTTTATACATTTTCTCGTTGTAAATTCTTTTTAATATTAGTGTCTGCTCCTAATAGAACTCTTTCAGTTTCCTCATCAATACCTTTCGAGTCTTCACTATCATCCCCGCTATTAGGAATATATTCATCTCTGTTACTTGGCCCTGCAAAATAAGAAAGTTAATGCATTATTTGATTATCAGATATTCATTATCACTATTTATAGTTTTTCTAACGATTCCGGGAAAAAAGGTAAATATGGCAATACCGCAATATATTTATATACCTAATCTGGAGTGAGGCATAAACAATAGGAAAATATTATGGTATTTTGTTGTTTTTAATAACAATATTTAAAAACAAGTAAGTAACCAACATTTCAGATCAAAGTGCATAAAACATAAAAAAAACTTTTAGACCTAACCTCTAAGTCATAACTCATAAACAATAATTTAAATTTAATAAACTTACCCTGCTCAGGTGAATCTTCATTTATGGAGGAATCAGGAGGGACTTCCACATTTTTATTCAAAAGTTGTAAAATCCGTAACCCTCAGAACTCATATTTTTTCATTAATCACTTGATTTCTTATGTAAAGCGTTCAGTTATGCAGTATGTTATGAAAATATAACCACAATAAAACTGCACAGTTGTCAGATTTAAGGCTGTTCATATGAGGTGTTATGTACATACGTAAAATAATAATTAAAAGAAGTCTTTAAATTGGATGAATGGGTTATGGTATCATAGCTCCTTTATCCATTAATATGGTTTAAAATTTTCAGACACATAACTCCTTTATTCAGAGGTAACTTACTTAATATGAGGAATTGAACCACAGGGCTCATCTAGAAAAATTTACATGCATATAGGTCATTCGTTCATTGAAATATCTATTTTTTTTTTAAATGGTGCATAACCCCTTTATTCACTCATGTCTTCAGTTAAAACAATGCGTGGTCAAATGACATCACTGCCACTGGCGTTTAATATTTTGAAAATATGTAACACTGTTTAGATTCATACAGAAAATGATAGACAAAAGCAACGAATTATTTTGTCTACAGTTGTTGCATGCTAAGATTCGTTGATTGTGGTATAATAAAAAGTGATTTGTTTTGCCCCATTTTCACAATTTGAATACTTAATACCATATAGTTAAAGCTTTTTTTAGGAGGATACTATGATTAACACAATGAAAGGCATTTTTATATCAGTATAAACAAATATATTGGGAAGGACGTTTTTTATTCGGTACTTTACTGAATAATCCTATATATGCAGAGCCAAATGTGTTAAAAAATGCATATTTCATTCAAATAAATCAAAGCGATAGTTGCAGCAAGACTATTTATCACTATACTGTATTAGATAGACGGATGTACTACCACTTGCACAAATAATGTCTACTATGTGAACACTATTTTAGATTTTTTATTCTAATGCAAATAACTTCGGAATAGATAAGGGTTGATGAAGTTAGCAACTAGATAAACTAATTTTATGCAGTACAAAATTGTGCACGTTCCCTTTCCTCATTCCACTAACACTTGACGTAGTTTCCACAACACCAAAACACTCCATACGATACTCCACGTGAGTTTCACCAAACAAGTTGACATTATTCGGAGATGATGATTTTAATCATCTCTCGGTGATGCCAACTTTGTTGATAAAAAGTGTGTGAAGTATGATATCGAGTGTTTTGTTGTTTGTGGAAACAAGTTTAGCATTAGTTTTGTCATATCAAATATTCCAACCCACTTCAGGATTTTCCTTATTACGTAATATCAAAATTTGTCTTGTCGGGGAAGGCATTACTTTTTCAGCTATTGGTATGTATATTATGTAGATGTAGTTTTTTGTTAAATTTGTCTATTTTTAACTTAGATGTCAACCCTATTGATTATGGAAAGTTATGATAAAAAAATATCACGATCACATATTAGGTGCCAAAAAAATTTTTTTTAGATTTGTACTTATTTTAAGAGTCACTACTGAAAAAATTAAGAATTTTTCGATTTTGTCCATCACGTTCAAATGGTTGCAGATATTGAAGTTATTCGAAGGACTTTTTTTCAAAGAAATAGATACATTGGAGCCTACATTTGCTTTTTTACGATGAGCGAAATCTACAAATTGAAACACTCTAATTTGATTCACCCTGTATTAAAGCTAGGGAACTTTACAATTAATGAGTTATAACCAATTAGCCCCTTTTGAAATAGTAACTCATATCTACACCATATTATTATTATATTTTTGATTTTTTAAACCTCTAAAGTGTTTTGATTTAATCATCCTCTCTTAAAATTTTTTAAGATAGGAGGTTTTGTCACATCACTGACGATATGAGGTAATTTTAACACTGCAAAAACACATTTAAAAAAATATGTTTAATAAAGTTGTATATAAAAGCATTTTTTATATATGTGTGTTAGTTAATAGCTGCAAAGTGCAGTGTTAAAGTACATGGAAAATCATTTGTTATCCGGCCACAGAATTTTATTCCTTTCTAGAGATGGGCAATATGACTCTTTTCAAAGAATCGTATCGTACTGACTCTGTAGTACAAAAGATTAGTACCAAAAGATTCGTATGTTTCGTACCACTGTATCGGCTAACGTGCTATGCGAAGAATCAGTCTACAGTACAAATCGTATCGAAGAACGATAAGATTTGTCACGATCACGATTGTACTGTATTATCTCGATACGATAGTATGATTAGTACAATACAAGAGCAGGATACGAAATTGGAATCGATAAACTTCGACTAGTGTCTTTGTTTTTCAGCACTGCCTCAACCTCGAGTCATTTCTACCTGAGTATCTTACAATATTAGTACGAATACGAAACTGTACAGGGTGGACAAATTTCGATGTTTGTATAGGGTAATTCGGTAACTGTAAGAGATACAAAAAAAATAGAAGACACATTCTCGATCTCTTTTCTTGAGACAAATTTACTGGCGAAAGCAAAAATTTGCTATCGTCTTTGTTTTCGAGTTATAAACAAAAGTTCGATTTTTCGACGTTTAGACACATGTCAATATTTTGGTTGTTTGTAAAGTTATGAAAAAACTGTAACATAATGCATAAGTTGCAGCTCAACAACCACCCTCCGGCTGAATAGGTTGTTAGGATCGCAACACTACAGTGTCAAGGTTCCTTTAATAAAGTAATATCAGAAGTTAACACCGACTATTATTTACTTAAAATATAAAAATGAAAAAAAAACAACTTTCACATTCTTCAGGCACTTTTTTCTTTATAATACAGTGGCGTCGAGAAAATTTAAAAAAGGTGCAATTTCGAGTTATGTTATAAAGTTGTATTTTTTTAAATGGGAATCATAGTTGGCTATGGTTTAGTTAAAAATAATTCTTTTTTCTCTTTCAAACTATATATCATATGTGGGTTCGCTTTTGATGTGAAAGTATTTAATAGCGAAAATAATCTTTTAGTAGATTACTTTTTTGCGTTTTTTTTATGTTTATTCCAAGTAGGCGTGTGTCATCTATTACAGTGTTTATCCATTTATCAATAAATTGCATATTAATAATTTTATTTCCATCATAATTACACCCCATTTAATCATAAAAGTGAAGATGTCTTACGAAAATTACGAGAAATATGATATGCTAGAATGCTTTATTCAAAGTAATAACATTAATTGTGATACTGCATCCGAAATATATTTCACTCGCTATCCAGAAAGAGGACAACTTAATAAAGTTATTTTTAAGAAGTTAAAAGAAAATCTCATTAATTGTGGGTCCTTCAACAAGCTATATAAAGACCAAGAAATCAGATATTTATACCTATTTTATAATACATTACAATTACAAAATAAAAATTCAAATTAAAGTAAATGTTCAAACTGAAGTCCATTATGCTTGATACATAAATTACACCTCTTTTACACTCTGAACTGCATTATAAATATGAAGATTTGAAATGGAATTCACACAGTCTGTAAAATTTTGTCTGAGTTCATTTATGTCGGTACTGGCTTTCTTGTATAATTTGTCCTTAATGTGGCCCCAAAAGAAAAAAATCCAGTGGAGTTAAATCAGGTAATTCTTGGTGGCCACTTCACTGCTCCGTTACTTTCCATCCAGTTCTTTCCAACATTGGTATTTAATAATTCTGAAACGGTCCTGATATTATGAGATGGTGCATCATCTTGTTGGAAGAACTGATGTCTTGCCTCAATTAAGGGTAGATTGTCCAAATTCGTCAATACTTTTCTGGTTTAAGATTTCGTAGTACCGTTGGTCATTAAGATTTCCTTGAAATATGTGATATGTTAAAACACGATTGCCACGTAGAGCACACCAAACACTAAAACCAAAGCGTCCCTGAAGTCGCACATCAATGGTACGGTGAGGGGCTTCATATCAGACCAAGAGTGCTCATTATGCCTATTGAAAATTCCTGCACTGCTAAAGTAGGATTCATCTGTCCAAACTACATTTCTACAGAAGAATGGATCTTGTTGACTTTTTTGATGATACCATAATATAGTATCATCGTCGCTTAAGATCAGTTGGTTGCAGGCAATGTTGATTCCTTATTGTATAAGGCCTGAATTTGTGTGTCTTCAGAATACCTAATGCTTCACGTCTTGAAATCCCAGAATTAGCTTCAATTTGACAACTTGAAATTGAGATTTTGGATTTTTGGAACATTATTCGATCGTTGATTGAAGGTATTAAGATACGCAACTTATCGTGGCCAGAGATTTTAGTAGGTGTTGTATTTATTTGCCAATAGCTTGAGGGTGTAGTTATCTAACTGGAAGATGTTTATAATGTGGACTAAAACTTGATGACAATCCTCAAGCTGCAACCAAAGAAACACAGTACCTGCTAAAATCTCGATCTACGAGGTTGCGCTTCTTGATAACTCCTTCACTCAATTATTCGATGTTAAAATCAACATTAATTTTGAAGACCGGCGTCAATATAAGTAAATATCATAAACTACATTTTCGAAAAGGGATTCCTAAGTATAAGCCTAAGGAGTTGAAAATGTTTAATAGAAGGGAACTTTATTAATCTCTTAAAGAAGCTGACGACTAGATATACTTAAAGATAAAGGTAACCTATTTCTCTGGCTTTTCTTCTCACATTTTAAACTAATAGTCATGATTTGTTGCAGACTGTTTTTATTTATGAAATAGATGGAACCTATCGAACAGCCGAATTAGCAGATATGTTGGTATATTAAAAACAAACCAGCAGTATTGATAATAAGAATACCAGATTCAAAAAGCAAAATTGAACAAGTATTCATAGTAACAGAAGGTAATTTGGAAGTCAACAATTATTTTGATATTTATCGCAAACATGTCAGCCTTTGCCCACCCACAACTGTTTTTCTTGGTTATAAAAAAGAGAAAATGTACAAAGCAGTTGGTTTGAATAAACACTTTTGTAAAATACCAAAAATGATTGCCGATTTCTTGGGTTTACCCAACTGTGCATTGTTTTAGACGTTCGATCTCTCTCTTACCGGATGCAGGAGTCAATATAACTAATAACAAGCATCACGGAGGATGGAAATCAACAACAGTGGCAGAGGAATACATATAACCCTCTCTTGAAAATAAGACAAATGTAACAAACAAAATTCATGTTGGTAAAAATTATACGAAGAGCGTAACTGTTTCCTCCTCGGTTATATCCACCGAATACATAAATTCTATTGAACATTCAGTTTCCTCAAGTTCATCAGCAATAGGTAATTATATGAGTAGTTTAAGTAACTGCTTTGTAAACAGTTATAATAATAATTAAATTTCGAATAAACCTTCATGAAAACAGGTATGGTTACTCTAAAAATCAATTTTATTATTTCCCGCACCGCACCTGCATTTGGGAAATGATTATTTCTTGCATCTTTGCGGGAAGTACTGATTGGAAAATCCTACTTTCGAAACGTCAGTAAGGAAAACGAATTAAAAAACAATCCAATTCTTCAAAATGTTCGCCCTTGACTTCAAGGCAACACTCAGCTCGGCGCCATTTGAAAATTAAATTTGAAAATATCATGCTTATTTGGTCAACTTTTTCACTTTTCGGTCAATTCCACAGAAGTTCTTATGTTCAGTCGCATGTGAATGAAAGCAAAAGGTGCTCTCAAATAAGGCATTAAAAATATACCATTTAGAAAAAAATTTTTTCACTTACAGTCAAACCGGAAGTGCCAATATCACACTCAAATGTATATTACCTATAAATGTAATACAAACAGAAGTGAGCCTCCGAAATAATATCACCTAATGAGTTTAGCAATTACTTCGGAGGCATTGCTCAGAATTCAATTAACTCTTTACCATCTACTAACATTAACTTTGCATTTTTTTAAATAATTCCACTCCGAAACATTGTGAGGGGAACTTAATTTTACTGAACTATCTTACAATCAAATTCTCGTCGTAATTGAAAATCTGTATAATACTAAAAGTAAAGATGCTTATGATATCCTCAAAATACAAATGACTATTTTGAAAATCATAAATTATTTAATAGTAGTCAATATGGTTTTAAAACAAAATTATCCACGACCTTAGCAATAAATTCGTTGATACAAATAATTACACTGGCGGACAAACAATATATATTTTTTTGTAACATGTACCTGAATAGCATATCCCATTGAAATAAAACCTTCTGATTACCAAAACAGCAAGCAAAAAGTCACGTAACAATTCCTTGTTTTATAACACATTATGGGCAGGAATAACATTATTGTTAATTTTACTAATTTATTTATTGCTCTATATCAATGATGTATATGACATATATTAGGCTTACATAGATATATTTACAAAAATAGAGAATAGTTTTTGAAAAACATATGCTCATTTAATTTTTTCTTTTATGGGGGTCAAATCGTTCGCGTTGAGAACCAACAGTAATCACTCATCATGTATCCCATCGTCCTTGATAACGAATTTCTATTGTCCTGTTACCGTGATGAAATCTTTCTCCTTGCTAGTCGCTTACCACATCCAAACTTTCAGGACAGAAATTTAAATGAGGATGCAGAAACTGAATTTTTATAAACATACCTCAACCAAGCGATTGGTATGAATCTAAAAGTTCGCTTACCAGTTGCTTATAGTTATCATCTTTCTTGCCTTAAAAATCCCCTAACTATGCTTATAAATAAGTCTCTAAGCTCTGAGTTCCTGTCTGTTGAGTGTTCGATTAAAATCTGTGTCGTCAAGTTATTTTCTAATTTGAGGACCAATAAAATGCTTTCTGGGCGTCACTTAATTGGGGAAAAAGTTCTTTTAAGTATTTAAATCCTTCACCCCCTTTATTCAAAGCTTTCACAAAATTTTTCATTAGCCCAAGTTTAATATGAAGAGGCGACAACAGAGCAAAAACATTTTTAGGGTCTACAAGGGGCACATTTAACAGTACTAGTTCCTGGTTCAAATTATTTTCTTTCCGGCCAACTTCTTTTCACATAGTTTTACGTACGTATTAGGATTTGTTGGATATTTTTTCAGTTAATAGGGAGGTATTAATAATATAAAAACAGTAGTGTGAACTATGTTACAAAAATTGTGTCGGCCAGTGATTAATAAAGGTTTTGAGGCCAAGGAATGTACATGTACAATTTTTAGACGTACGTAGAGCCGTTGACTTCGTTTTGCATAATACTTTGAAAAAAATTGAGCTTTTACAAATTTTCGGAACATAGCTAAAATTTAATTCTGTCATATATCACTGACATCACAATTTGTTGCTTTTAATAACGCTAGATCAAATTTAATAGAACTTGAATTCAGCGTATCCCAAGGCCCTCTTCTAGAACCAGTCCTTTTCCTTATTTACATCAACTACTTGCCGAACAGCATTACATTATTTAAATTCACTGAAACTATGATTTTCAGTTTAAGACATTACTCAGTAAATGTCGATTCTTCTAATTGTGTTACATTTGGGTGTTCTCTTGGATAGTAAATTGACAAGGGATAAACATACAGAACTCGTTTGCAAGATTATATCCCGGAATATTTGTTATTGCGCAATTTGGTAAAATGTGTATCCTGAGCAACAGTTTTAGTGACATATAAACTGATTCAATCTACCTTAACATATGCTATCTTGGTATGGGGTCATTCGATACATACTGCATCAGTTTTATTCTATACAACCAAAGGATATAAGGATCATTGCAGGTTTCGCATATAGAAATGATTTTGAGGAAGCTTTTATAATTGTCTGTTTTTATATTAATTTATTTTGTATGTTTTATTGGGCGCCTTTATATATTTATGTATGTATCTGACCAATCAAAACACATTCGTTCATCTATCACCAATAAAAAATCTATATATTTATGGATACTATATTAATTACCAAAAATCTTTTATTTGTTTTCTAAAATAGTAATTATGAGGGTATAAATGTCAATCTAAGTCACCCGGTATAATAAACAATATCTGATAGTATATTTTTGGTTAAAAATAATCAGTTTTTTTAGGCATCCATTATACATGTATACTGCAATTCTCAGGGCTACTGGCTTCATTTTGTATTTCAATTTTAAATTGCCTATTATAGTAGAAAGGAACCATTCCATTTTGCGTAGTATATCGTAACTGTGATAACACTTATGCTTATGTAACTACCTCTCCGTATACCAATGGCGATGGCCTCAATTTGTGTATAGAATAGCCAATTCCAGTGGCGTTGTTTCGTCCCTCATAATAATTGATTCCACGTGTGAATTTAGATTCACGCCGTTTTACACAAACCGTCACTCTCGACTAATGTTTCATCCCTCCGTAATTGTCACCGTGAATGCATTAGCAGGCGCGCCGTTCGGTCCACTAATTAGGCCGCATGCCAAATGAGTCTCCACAGTCAGCTTTACAGCGAAACGTCGCTGGTAATTAGGTGGTCTCTGCTACGTTATAATTGACATTTACCGGAACGGTGATATCGGAGAACGGCCATTTAGTTATGTTGTGCAGATTGCACGCTGGTGCGATGTTAGTTGGCTATAATGAATTGGATATCGTATTACAACAATGTATCATTTCAGTTTACAAGGTGTCATTTTGGCCAACGTGTTGATGATACTCATACTCAGAGGAGAACCCGATCATAGCATGGTCAATTTTTCATTTATTATTTAATTTTCACATAAGATATTTTATGTAACATAATTTTTTTCCCAAAATAAGAAAATATGTTTGTTGCTACATCGAGTTCTTATGAATAGGTGTAATAACCCAATCATATTAAGCAGAACCCAAATAACCAAAAATATAGAGCTGCATATTTTCTATCGATATTGAATTTGAGAAATTCATAACTTAACTTCTTAAGGCACCAGGATAATCAGAATGTCGCTGAAATATGATAATTGAAGGATCCACTCTTTTTTATAATAATGACAGAAATAACAAGAATCATTTATTATTCACAAAATTTCCACATTATTACAAAAATTATATTGCAAAAATAATACAAGAAATTTGCATTATGGTAAATAAAAGGCAACAGGTTCAGTTTAGTGACAAATTCAGAAGCTGTTCTTTCACCTAGACTTAATTTTATCGTGAAACATTGTCCGCGTCAACAGCAACACTCCAGCAATTGCACACTTTGATCTCTTCTACAGTATATATCTTGATGAGCCAGAAAAGTGTGTCCGGCAATCAGTACAGAGGTAGTCTAGCAAGCTCTCGTTGGCATTAAGAATTTCGCTACTCCAGGCCCAGACAGTCTGATGGTATATAGATTCTTGCTCATCATGTGCCTTTTTTAATGCATCTTTGAACGCAGATTTCCGCCTAAAAGATGGTGGCAGTTTGACCTAAGGCTTTTGATGGCCTACATCTGGACCCATACACTGTTACCTCTACTACTTCCTCCATCTTTGATCCATCTGTATTCCAGATAAGGGATCCGTTTTCAAATTTGGATGGTCCAAATCTTCACATGTGGCAATTAGTTGTTACCAGTGGCATTTTGTCAGTAGATTTGATCATTGAGACTAACTGAAATTCATTCAGAATACTCAAATATTCTACCAGATCTTCTAGTTTGATTTTCCTGGATTGCAGTCGTTGAGCGCTGAAGACTGCATCCTTCTCTTATATGCATATGTAAAAGGATTAGAAGAGGGCTTCCATTGTTGCCGTTAGACAAGTTCTCGTTGCTTCTGTGATTCTCAGACACGCTACTTTTGCACTCTTAGCAATTTCTTTTGTGTTGTTTCATCTTTTGGTTTTTGCCATCAAACTAGTAATACATAGGTGCCAATGGGTCTGACAACTATTAAATATGACCAATAAATCATTTTCGCTTTTAGGCCTTAAGTTTTCCCAAAGAGCTAACAGCATATTCAGAGGGCTTCTCTGAATTAAGAACATTGTAAGGAATCCAAATCAGCGAAAAAAACATATGTATAATGTAACATTCAAGAAAACAAAGTTGTAGTGTACTGTACATTTGTCTGTGCCTTCCAAACAAACATTTTCGAATCTCTGCACAGAAATTTAAATATAGTTTACTCTTGATATTTTTTCTTTACTCCAAGTAATTATAAAAAAGAAAACGAGAAGAAATCATATTAGCGTTTTTTTAACAACAAATCTGAGCATATTTGGATTAAGCGCACTCTGAAATGTATCAGATTTCATACAAAATATGCATATTAATAATTCTGTGGCCAAATTTAGAATCACATTTTTCTTATGAATTTATTTCTTTAGGTCAATAACTATGTAATAAAACGTGATAAACAAAAAAGTGGTAATAACATTAAACAAAATTATTGGAATGCAAGAAAATAAAATAAATGGCAATAAAATTCTTGTTATTCCACCAATGCAATCTGCCGTTTCATTGCATTTATACCTTTTTCGTACGTTTATGGATATTTTCTTCAGTTGTTCTGCGGTAACATCTACACATGTTTCAGTTGTTCTAGCTGTGATCGTGACCTATGAACTATTTATGTTAGTGCACCCCAAAGGAAAAAGTCCAGGGATCCTGGCAGCCCTCAATAAGAGGACTGTTTCGACCTATTCACCGATTTTCAAAATTTTAATTACGCCATTCCCTTGCCACTACTATGTTACGCACAGGACACCTACGTAACTGAAACTTCAAATTCAGGCGAGCTCGATCGGGTAAGTTATAAGTGCATCCCAAAACTCATTTCTTAGAAAGTCCAAAATAGATTTCCATTCAAATTACCCACAAAGAGAAACGGACCATTCCTATTATCCAGTTGTCCGCCCCACACGTTTATTTTATATGAATACTGACTACTTTGTGTCTATGACCTAATCAGTATTTTGCGCTTAGATATTATCATATCATACTACATTAAGAGATATGCAGAAGATACGCTTATTAAAAGTCGAAGTTGAAACTCTTGATTTTTTATAAAATTACACCATTTTGAAATATTTTGAATCAAATTTCTAAATAAAAATTTAAAAGAGCAATATTATTTTTGAAATTAGAATATATTTTCCACCTTATTCTGAAAAAAGTGTTTTGCAGAAACTTTACGAATTGTCTAAAAAATAACTTGGTTACAGTGGCTACCCTGTATATGCAGACTAGAATTTGAGTCGTTCTTGGGAGTTTGAGGAACAGGCCAATTTTTTTTAACCCGTTCGGTCCCAGTTTATTTTTTTTAATAAATGATTTAATTTTTAAATATTCCTTTAACTTTAGTTTCTAAGAAGTAAAAAATACCATTTTTAGTAAATGTTACATAAGGGTTGTACTTTAGGGATGATAGGACATATATGTCCTGCTGAGCAATGAGAGAGGAATATATATATATATAAAAAAATATATATATATATATATATATATATATATATATATATATATATATATATATATATATATATATATATATATATATATATATATATATATATAACCCACTGGTATCAGCTGTATAAAAAAAAGAGGAAACAAAAATATAAAATATTTATTTTAAGAAATATTGCATATATTACACTTCAAGTAAAAACACCATTACCTATGTGTCATAGGACGTGAAACTCTTTTTGCATAATGGGATTTCGCATGCAACACAAATCGTAGATGTTTTTTCTCTCTCTTCTTTTTTGGTACAATTTCTAGTAGCTCCCGCGATGGATAGGTGATTACCTACATTCAACAACTTGGAGCCGAAAGATGGTCTGCCATATTGCCTTTTACGAACAACTTTAGCATGCTGCCTACGATAACTTATTAGCGACTCAGCAAGGGGACCGAGAAAATTCAAAAAACATTTTTTATTTTTCTCCCTTTCTTTTAGTTCGGAGTACACAATCCAGGAGTTTACTGCTGCTGTCATAAGTAAACGGTAAAAAAACTCTCTTCCACCATTTAGCATTTTTCTATCCATTATATAACCCCACCAGTTAATACGATAAATCAATCCCTCCCGTGTATCTATTGTAATACTCAACCATTTTTGGACAGGGATTTTTAGTTTTACTGCTAGCTCTTACTTTTCTATTCGCTACGGTCATTTCAGACCCATGGGCATTAGAGAGCATTGTGACATCTTTGGTGTCTTTCCATGAAACAGCGCAAGTTCCATACTGATTGCACATAAACTGGGCTTTTCCTCTTTTACGCTTCTTATGGATTCCAAATTTTGACATATTTTTTTTATTAGAAATAGAAGTTCCCACTGCAGCAAAGATCACTTAAGTTATTTATTATTTTAGTGCTAGTAAGAAATCTGTCAAAGCATAAACCAACGTTGGACCCACTAAGCTGAGTACCTTCAAGAGTTGAATCTTTCTTCTGTCTTCATCTTTTCCAAAATAAATATTCAAATCATATGTGTACCCGGTATTCGAGTCACATCTAACCCACAATTTGACTCCTCTTTTTGTTGGCTTGAGAGGAAGGTACTGCTTCAGGCAACTTCGCCCTTTGAATTTTGCCATAACTTCATCAATACTTTGAAAAGTACTTTCACTACTTGTCTGGGAAAAAGTATGTTTCAAGTAAGAAAGCACCTCCTCCATATAATATAGCTTGTGGGTATTATCCGGTTTTTGTGGAGAATTGAAATATAATTTAGATGAAAGCATTTGAAATCTGTTTATAAAAATAGAGTTCCACTTTCTGCTGAAGACGAAACTTTCATTTCTTTCTGTCATTTATCTTCATTTTCTTTCTATCTAGGCCACGTTTTCTTTGTTTTTCAGCTTCATTACTTGTTGATGGTCGCATATTGTCATCACTGGAAGTATCTGTGGTTGATTGGATATATTCTGAACCGCTATCTATAAATGGTTCTTCCATTTCTTCATCTAGATCAGAAATATTATTGGCTAATTCCAATATTTCTTTCTCGGACAGTGGTTTTCTCCCTGCAACAAAAAATAACGATATAATAGTACCAGTGGGAAATATAGATCTCAGCAATAAATACCAATGCCACTAGTAAATATTATAAAAACATTTTATTTGCAATCACGTTACAACAAAAAAAAAGGCATTGTAATTAATTTATTAACTTTGATAAACTTACCTAGACATATTTACACAAATACTTTGGCAATATAACAATAAAAAACAGAAATATATCAGAATCGCACTTGCACTCCTCACTAAATCGAACTAGGTTATGTATTCTACAGACTTTGCGCAGGAATTTCTCAGTGGGTTTACTAAACGGATGCGAGAGTATCATTGGGTCATCGGCTTAACAAATTACAATGTAATATTTGGCCACTGGAAGACTTTAAAGTTTGTCTGGGATGTATGTATCCCATTGGGACTAAAAGGGTTAAAGTATGATTTTTTTTCATAAAGCAACAAATAAAAAAGTTTTTCCGCTTTGAGACCCCCTCCGTGGACACACTATATATATTTATATAATATAAATCATATTTGATCAACGTTATGTCCAGTTTTAGATATGACAGTATCTAAATGCCAGACACGTTGATGTAGGAAATGTATGTCTAAATGTTAGCCGGGGTCGCAATTTGACTCTGTTGTTGCACCTAATCACGTCACTTGTTGCTACGACACCCCCAGTGCGCCACTCTGCTATGACACATCTCCTCTCTAAAATTACACTCATAAAGGGTGACGATGTGAAAAAATTATAGAGGTGCGTCGATATCGGCTCATCGCAAAATTGATAATTTGTCAGTAAAATTTATTTGGTAATCTCCATAAATGATGAATTGCTGTGAATTTACAAAAAATATGATTGCCGGATTTGTTTTTAATGTCAAATAATAATTGGACGGATTTAAAAACGCATATGGTACACGAACTTTATATTGTTATTTAAAATTATTATAGAAATATTATAAATATTTATGAAAAAAATGTAATGCAAACAGCGTTTTGATTATAAAATTGACAATGCAGTTATTTTAATAAATAATATGTTATCTTTATTGGTCCCTCGAGTAAGATATAAAATTATTTCTATAAAAGTACGAGAGCATACAATAGAACGGAATTGGTGTATATGCATTTTTTTATTTCTGTTTAATTTTTTTATATACATAATAATTTACGATTATTTATGGGATGAATAAAATACTTTATATAAAATATAAAAATAATTAAATTTCTATATGATTTCGTTGATTCAATCTCAACTACACCAAAGCCAATGAAATGCTGAATAAAAAAAATATGCATGCACAATTTTGCGTAATTAGGTAAAAACTGATTGAAATAGTTATCTAAAAAAAATTGAAATGTAGTAAAATAATAATAGAGAAGCAATCATTCAAAGGCAAAGCAAACATGACATTTATTTAAAATAACAAAGAAAGACTATTTTCAAAAAAAGCTTTATAGCCATGTTGTTTGCCTAATTTTTAGGAACTAATTTTGCACCACACTTTGTTTAAGAGACATAGTAGTCAAACGCTATAGCCTATTTCATATTGACAAAGTAATAAACACTAATAATGCAAAATGTAGTTCCGCTGTGGTAGACAAAAAATATATGTGTAATTTTCAGGAAGAGGAAACTGGCCAGAAACCAAGACCGGTGTTACCACTGCCTTTTTGTTTGAAGAAGTCCCCCCCCCCCCCCCCAACAATTTTTCTTTTTCGTTTTTGGGTTTTTTTTTTTGGGGGGTTTGGCCGGCCCATTTGTTTTTCAAGGGCAAATGTGCCCCCCCCCCCCCGGGGGGGGGTTTTTGTGATTTTTTATTTTTTCTCGGGGGGGGGGGGGGGGGGGGGGGGCGCCCGGGGCGCGGCGCGGGGGGGAAACAATTATTTAAATATTTCGAGATAATCATTATGACTTCTAAAAGTTAGTAATACTAATATTAGTAGTTAAGAAAATTAGTTATACACAATTATTACACGACGATTGTAACGACGTTCGATTCGATTATTCTCACGGTTTTGAAGTTGGTACCCTCGATCGATGAACACGATAAAGTACGATGTGGTAATTAGTTAGTTGCAATAACAGAGTATAGCAAACCTATAGATTTGATTTAGCAAATCAGATACAATAATTGGCGAAAGGTAGTGTTTTTTTTATAAATAGGTAAATTCTAAATAGTTCACATCTTAGTGTGAAATAATTTAAAAGTTTTGTAAATTAAATAAAACATAAAACACTCCAAAAATTAGTACATAATATTATTCATTATAAATAAATGCACCCAACATGACACAAAACTAACAAATAATTTAGAAGGCTAAAAAGTACTAAAATTACTACTACTAATATTAATCTATTATTAAAATATCTCGATTAGTAATAAGCAATTATTGAAATACCTCCATAATTTCCTCGCTAATAATAATTTTCACGAATTTTAAACATTGTTTTATATCCCAGAGGTCCCACATACCGCTCCACAAACTTTTTGGGCGGTCGTGTTGCCAAGTTACTGAGAAGCAAGGGCAACGTTATGTATAATATTACATAGGTCTATCTCGGCTTGCAGCCTTAATACTGATTACATATATTACAGGTATACAGATAAAACGAGGAAGGGGCGAACACTGCCACGCATCAGCTATGCTGTACTGCACTCACCGATTTGCAGCTGTGGATTCCCCTCCGCTGCTAATGGTCAAACGTAAATTGTGCATATCAATAGCCGTGTTCGCACCATCGTGGTTTTATCTGTATAAATAAAAGCAAACATATCAATGATCTATCAATTATTTCAATTATATAAAAGCTCCTTAAAAAAATAGAATATTTTTATATAACTACCAGCCCTAAAGTTGGCAAATATTCCTGGTAATTTTAAATAGATTTTAAGTGACTAAACCGAAATTTTATATTAAAGAATGTTCCGGATTGAACAAAGAAACTTAGTTTGTATCTAATAGAAATGTTTTCCAAAAATGATTTAC
Organism: Rhamnusium bicolor; assembly: GCA_029963845.1. NCBI lineage: Eukaryota > Metazoa > Arthropoda > Insecta > Coleoptera > Cerambycidae > Rhamnusium > Rhamnusium bicolor. Next base: position 147,038 of record JANEYF010005491.1, read on the forward strand.
TAACATTTAACCATATTATGGACGGATGCTACCGATTAATTTGTTTTTGTCACTGAAAAAAAAATTGATTACCTATATATTTTTTAAAATTTGTGGAGCGCGCAAATTCTTAAGAATTATCTAACCTATGTTTAATAGTAAACTTAGCATCGTTGAAATTTTAGCCCAATATGAGATGTCCCAACACTTTATTATAAGTAGTCGGTCTATAAGCTGAATCGTTCTCAGTCGTCGTTATTAATGTCCATTTTATAACTATAGTTTGGCCGTTGTAAGTTTACGACTTTCATCTTAAAGAATTAAAGCCATACATAATGTTTTCTTTCAATTAGCAGCGGTTCTTAAACAGTATATTTAATTTATATTACTGTTTGAGACTATTTAATGTTAATAGATGTAGCAATTTGTATTATTATTAAAATAATTTTTTAATTTTTATGCATTATCAATTTTAGTAAACACAAAATAAGTAGTTAAATGAATTTTAAAATAAAAGTACAAATATATCCCGTGTGGATCAAGGAAACGTCCGTTCAAAGCACTTTTGTGCGCCTTTTAAATTTTAATATAGTGCTTATCCTAAACCAAGTATGGTTTTATAATACTCTTCACTGATATATATTTCGATAATTCATTAAAATTCTTTTAATAGTAATTTGTAAAAGAGGCATGTAAATCCTTTTCTGGGTAGGCCTCTGTAGTTTTATGGAATTCTTCCAGAATATTTATTTTTATAAGTAGTCTTAGAAACAAACTTTGAGGATATCTTATAGAACATTTAAAATTGTTGCTTGGGATGGGACGATTCCCATGTTTGATTACTGAAACTTATGAACTCGATCTTTATTTAACATCATATAATAGGAACTCTGTTGGATAAAACTCGTAAACACAATGCAAGCCATATCTTACCATAATTAAAATTTTGATCCTTTCTCTTTCATTTAATTGGGGTATTTTGTATAATTTGACTGTTTTAACACGCACAATCTAAAGTAGCTAAATTAAATCTAAACTAATAAATCTCGTGTAATTATTTACATTTTTTGTAATTTTTTGTTTCTTCCGTTGCCTTTCTATACAAAAAGACAACCCACAAAATATAAATTGAATTTTATTTTTACTTATATTTTTTGTGAAACACTTCTAGTGAATACATTTTAAATCGATTATTCTCATATATTTTCCAATACAATAATGCAAATTTAGTGATCCGTAATGAAAGTAAAAACGTTTTCTTTGGAAATGTCAAAAAACATAATTAAAGAAAAATTGCGTTACCAACAAAACCGAACTTGGGATAAATCAGAGTCAAGTGAATAAATGCTGTTATTACTAGAACAACCTCCATTGTGATCCTTTTTTGATATAGGTAATATTTATAAAATTAAGTTATTATTCAGTTGTTTTTCCCCATCCTATATAGTGCAGGTATTAAAGAGTGCCTCAATAAAATCAATACAATTTTAAAGAGATGAAATGATAGCGATATAGTTGATGTATATTTGAGATTTCCCTTGTCCAATTTGCTAAGGAAAAAATCCAACTGAAACAAATTCCGAATAAGAACACTCGACATAATAAAGAATAGCAAAACGAGATCGAATTGAGAATTCTTGCAGCGGACAGGAAACATTTCTCAAAGACACTTTTAATTAAGTACTGGAGGGTCAGGTAGAATTAGGAAGGCTTCCCACTATCAATCAGAGAAGCACCAGAAGGAGTTCAGTTCAGTCTGAAAGCTTACAGTCTGAATAGACAAGCTCTTTCCAGCTCTTTGACCTCACAACCTGCTATGTCGCAGCGTTTTGGTCAAGTATCTCCATGGATACACAGCATATGCCACCGCCAGTGACGTATCGTCCAAAGTTTTAGGATGATTTTGATTGGTATTAAATTAATATATTCAATAAACAAAAGGCAATTAATGTTGAAATAACAGTTTTAATTATTGATTTAAGAAATATATTTTTAGCATCTACTAATAAGTGTAGAATAAAGTCGCTAAAACTATAGATATTTCAAGATGAATTTTTTTGTATTCAATGTTCGTTTCTGCATATTTTACTTTAATTTAAAAGTTAATATGACACATTTTCAATATTACAGATAAAATCATTATAAACAAAGGAAAATTTTATATTTATAGTATATTCATTACATATCATGCGACTAAAATGCATTTTTTAATTCAGAGGGTGAAGTTTGCTGCCTGAGATGCAGTAGAGGGCAGCAATTAGACGAGGGATTAAAAAATTCACTTTAGTCTCGTGGTTTATACGCTATTACTTTCTCATCTATATAGAAAATTATTGGAGTTGTGAAAAAAAAATGGACGATTTGATACCCGAGAATAGAAAAATTATCCGAATTGACATGCCATCTGTGTGTCTGTTTGTCGCTAATCATTGTTTTGCTATCACTTTCTCAAACATGCCTCACAGTAGAAATCTAAAACTCTACATATAATACCTGAGAGATGAACCCTATTGAATAGCAGTGAAATTAGTATACCAGAGGCCCAAAAAAGTAAATGCGTCAAATTGAAAAATTGTTCAAATATGATTTGTCCATGAGGAATTGTGTTGAGAAGAACTCTTGAAAATTTATCGTCAGATTAACCATTAAACGAAGTAAAATCGGTGTCGACAGTTTTCCATTATATCCAATTTAATATAAGTGAGAAATAAATTATTTTATTTATTTATCTCGGTTGTCTCGAGTCTCGTGCGCGTCGGATGTCTTGTTTAAGCAGAGTAGATCTTGATTTGTTATAATTTTTTCTTTTAAAATAATAATAATAAAGAAATACTGAAATGTATTTAATTAACAAATTCAGGTATGAATATAAAATTTTCAGCTTCAAATAAACAAGGGGTGGGTCGATAAATTCGATATCTTTTTATACTTTGTTTTACTTGTAGGTAAATGTGCATAAATTTAACAATGCACTAAATTTTAAAAATGTTTTGAAATCGAAGAGGATGGACTTTCTAAATCGCAGATTTATAGATCATTTTTCTAACTACAAGAACAAAGGTAACCACTTCAAACATGAGTCTTATTAAAATTTAGTAAAGTACATACATTTTCCAATTTAAATTTCGTAATTAAAATTTTGTTAATGTGTCATATTTTCAAAGTAAAGTAAAATATCAATTATTTGTGAGGGTCTAGTGTACCTGTAACTTTATTAAGTGTCCATTCGAGAAAACATTTAAAAATTTAAGTATTTATAAAAGGGCATTTTACACAGGATGAAGAATGCACAATAATATTGAATATACTGAACACTAGGTACTTCCTTACTGCGTACACGAAATTTAAAAATAAGGCTCTCATTGCAGCCTGTAATAAAATTCATATCTGTACTATAATTGCGGAGGCGGACTTAGTAACGTTTTTAAAAAAGAAAGAAATTGAAAATTGAAATTGAAATTGAAATATGTAATAAAATTATTGTGAAGTTCGAACATCACAATTCTCCACAAAAAATATGCTTTTCGACTAACCACCATTGATTAACATATTTTATTGTTTTTCAAACTTTTTTAACTATCTTAGTAAATTAATATATTTTGTTAGCTAAAACTAATAATCCAATCAGTAGAGATTTTTACCCTAAGGTGGGGTAGAAACAATTTTGATATAAGTTGTTTAGGTTGTGACCCTGATGAAAAGTATAAGTTTTTTACCATTTGGGAGAGGCGCGAGCCGCCATCTTGAATGAAAGGTGCAAGAAATTGGTATTTTCAAAATAACTCCGCAACCATTTTTGTTATTTTTTTTTAAATCTTTCTGATTATTTATTACATAATTATTATAATTTTGTAAACTCAAAATAAACTCATTTCCCTATTACCACGAACTAGAGTATATTGTGCGTTTTTTTTTATTGCAGTTAGCGATTATATTATTATCTTTTTCTCCTTTTCGACAGGGAGTGACTCAGATACAATTATATATGTTTTTTTTAACCGCCTCTCAAATCACAGAAATAACTCCCAGAAAATCCTAGGATTTTGTGTTGAGTAAAGAGAGATGAGGTCGTACAGTTTATTTTGGAGTCCGAACCACATCTTGGGCATCGACGGTTCTCTTCCATCTTAATCTGAAACAAATTACAAATAAAATTACTTGCTCTGCGATGGATTCTAATCATCGATATTCGGTACCGGGTAAACAGCTATAAGCCAAATTCCAAAATTCCAAATTTCATTGAAAATCGGTAGACCTACCGAAAAATATAATCTACCATGCCCCATGTGTTACATATGTGAACACAGGTCACTATAAACTATAAAACTGATTCAAATTGATGCGAAGTATTTTTCAAATAGATCAGTCGTTAGATTTCTAGTTTCTGTCTGCTTTTCGGTAGGATTTGTGTGTGGATCGGTAGATCGATAGAATTCATTGAAAATCTGTAGATCTACTGAAAAATCGGTAGGATTGACAACACTGGTCACTGAGCCTGTGTGTGTTAAACCAGGACCGCGGGCGCCTGGTATGCTGCCATGCTACTCTCTCTAGAGAGAGGAGAAACGGACGCCCTTTTCAACCATTACAAAAAAAAATAAAGACGAGAGACGGTCACTACCTACTCTAGGAAATATCTAATACAAAAAAACAGAATATAACTTGAAACATCCATACACTAATATTAATATTCCGTATTAATTTCCTCCACCACGGCGATAAGAAAATTTATATTTCACAAGAAAAATCACTGTAATTTGAAATAGATTCTGCTATATAATCTTATTGTGGTGTGGAAAAACGTAAAAAGTAATATAGTGTAATTTGTTTTTACAAAATTTACAAATAAAAATGGAGTTTGACGATATTTTTGAAAATGTTTATCTTTCCGCCGCTGTAACTCATTACATATTACTTACAAAAAAGGTATATACAAATGTAAGAAATTTTGTCTTCTTTAACTTTGTCCTTGACATTTTCGTCGTTGGATCAACCGTTGCGGAGTTATTTTGAAAAGTAGACTTTTTTTGCTCTTTTCCTTTAAGCGCCTCTCCCCAGGTCGAAAAATTGGATTTTTGATCAGGGTTCCGAGGTAAACAACATATTTCAAAATGATTTCTATCCCACATTTTCTAAGGCAAAAGGCCTTTATACTTTCTTATACCTAATATAAGGAAGTATAGTAATCGTGATTTTTTTCAACCTCGAGATTTTGATTGATATATACGTTTTGAACCCTCCTGAATCCATTCTGAATATTTTCCGAATGATGTCTGTCGGTGCGTGTATGTAGACGTGTGTGTGGATATGTGAGAGTGGATGTGTGTGTATGTGTGTATCCACGATAACTCAAAAAATACTAATGGGAGACTTCCCAAATTTGGCAGTTAAGATTGTAACAACATTTTAGGTGACAAATTAAATTTGGTGAATGTACCACCAGAAGAGACATAATGAATGAAAGAAGAAAAATGGTACAATTTCGGGAAAAAATTTTTAAAAAATTTTATTGCATTTCTGGACCAATCTCGACGAATTATAATGAAAAAACATAACTTTATGAAAAAAAATCTGTCCACATGTCTGTAGTATCGCGATAGCAGCCACAGTTTTTGAGATAAAGCTTTCAAATTTGGTAGGCCAGCTGAAAGGAGGTCCATGGGACCCAAACTTTTTTGTATTGGACTTCTTGATGAAAGATTATAAATCATGTCTACTATATCAAGCGAATAAAATATATTTTCCAAGTACGTTAATAAAGCTGATGTAAACTGAAATATTTTACACATTTGGCCTCATAAAATGGGGTTAGGATAAATTTAACAGTTTGACATTGAAAGGTCTAATTTTGTTACAAAAATGTCAATGTCAATAACAAAATATTATTAAAATATATGACATGAATTATTATTGACAGTATTGAATGACGCTGATAATTAATTACATAAAATTTTTAATGAAACATTTCAAGCTACGCTATTAAAATTCAATGGAGGTAAGTGAAGAATTAAATAGAATGATTTTTTAGATCAGGATGATATATACTGGTATAAGAAAGTTATGTGCTGGCCACATCAGATATTTTTGTCTCTACTGACCAGATTATAAATATTTAAGCACAAAATTAAATAAAACATAATGCTTCATTTTGCATTTCCAAAGTTATTCTTATATCCGCTGCATAATAATATTTTTATGTTTAACAGAAAACATGATAATATAACAAGATTCATTGAAAATTCAATTTGATATTATAATGGAAGAATAATTTGATAATCTATATTCTAAGTAACGCGCTGATATGGTAATAATATCAAAATGATATTAGGAACAGACGTGCTGTGATTTTTAGTGGTTCCAGATGAGAGAAATTTCTGTAGTGATGTCAGAATCATACAAAAAATTATTCAGAGCTACATTCTGCTTATTTATACGTTCGGAGACTTTTCCTGTTTAAATATATTCACATAGTAATGCCAAGGAAGTAGTTTCCAAATTTTTATTATAATATGATGAATAAATGTAAGGGAGACACCATTTTCATTGTACTCCAGACATGCTAATATCATATAACATACTTTTAACTCCTTCAAGTAGAAATGTTTATAACATTTCTACAGGACTAAATTTGTAAGTAAAAAACCAACAGTGGCAGTAAAAATCATGTATTATTATGAAAAAAATTATAAATAATTTTTTCACATTCATCATAGATATTGTGGCGTTTTCATAAACAGCGAAGTTTGAATCCGAGCGGAGCATAAATGTGAAATGATGTCAAAAGGTGGCGCTTTTACACGTTACTGATCTATTCCTCTTAAAATCTACACTAGTTACAAATCAGTGAATAACAATCTATCATAAACTTAAATATTTATATTCTTTAATTAAATCCAAGAGATAATTTTCGAATTTGACTAATATGCCATCGAGATATGTAGATCTCTTACTTGCTACAATAGTGGGATAACTCGAAAAACTTTAAATTTGTTGTAACCCACGAATTAAATTTAATTTTGGATGATGTATCTTTCTGCAATAATCGTTCGCGCAATTTTTGTCAAATTATTTATATAAGTGGCATCAACATTGACCATTTTTCAATATGTCAATTGATGTAATAGAGAGTACATCTTTTTTTGTTGTGAATTAGCGGCATATTTGACTTGTGTAATGTCTGTTTCAGCGAATTAACAGACTTCTCGTTCGGCAATAGTGGCATATTTCGAGTTATGCTATTATCGATTTATACAGTAAAAAAATCATATTAATTAATCATATTAATTTGGACAAATAGAGAGATGAATGCAACTATGTGTTAATATCATCCATTTTGTGATGTAAAATATCGAATCAGTTACTGCACAATACTATTTTCAGCAATAGCGCCTGCCAACGTAAAAGTTGCCGATGAAACCATATGTCGTTATAAAATAATGTGTAGAATTGTCTCTTCAAATGGTGTAGCTTATTTTTTTTGTACCTTATAGTTCGTATTAGGTCCATTTTATGCCATTTATCCACGCCTCCCCCTAATAACGATGTTACTTAGCGTCGGTAGACGGGCGGTTAAAGTATCGTTATATAGATAGTTTTAAATGGATTAAGTCAAACCGATTGTACCATATGGATCGGGTTGCAGATTCGTTCCAGTTCAAAGAGAAGTAGTGTGACTTATGCAAACACCTCAATGCTTATCTATGGGTGTGTGACGTGTCACTTTGGTACTCTTCAGTACAGTAACGGTACTTTGAATTTTTTATTACGGTAACGGTATCGAGCGAGTTATAAAATAGATCTTTAAATTTAATTTTTTTAAAAGAAATATTTTATTTAACACGAGTTAAAGTAAAATGCAAGTGTACGATACAATGCTGTTTTAATAACTAACTTACAATCGTAATAAAGTTCTACAGTTGAAAATAATGCAAATAGATAAAGAGGTATCAAATTCCATACGTAAGCATAAATGTGTAATTATACAACGTGTAACTCCACCATCCCTTGAGTGGAACCTAGGGTAGATTCAAGTTGTTTGGGGGTTGCTCTGCCAGGTCTGGGGTGTTCGTGGCAGTTCTTCTGTCTTTGGCTGATCTACGTTTTAAATAAAGCCTGTAACCAAAAAATAGACACATTGCAAAAATTACAGTATATAATACAATTGTCCAAATGTTAGGTCCATGGAAAATGGGCAAATCTTCATATTCCGATAGGTCCTCTTCAAGTTTCATTAGGCTTCTCTTGACGTCTTGATTGTTGTCTAATAAAATATTTTCTAAACTGACTGCCTGAAGGGCTTTACTAGTTTTCAAGTTTGTTTTGAAATCAAAAGTTGGAATGTCTAATAATTTGACTTTATTTAAGGAGTCTTGATTTTTTAGAGTGATATTATTAAATTGCAAATAACAATTATCTGATATAGTGATAATAAATGTTCCTTGAATAATCTGATTATTAAAATCATTTAAACAATGAGTCTGAATTTTTGTTTTGCTAATTAGAACAAGTATCCATGTGTTCTTGTTGATCTTCGTGAAGATGTTCTTCGTTAGTTGAAATCTGGTAGGCTTGCAGGACGTCATATTTCTATATGCATTTAACAGTTGGATTATACAGGGCGATTCTTCATTACTAGGGAGTAAATTATTGTTTTCACATATGTAACTTTCGTCCTCCATAATTTTACAATTTTTTGGTATTGTGTAAAATTGCTCGGAGATTAGGAGGGAATTATATGTGGGGATGATAAGTTGATAAATATTTGAACTAGGTAAGAGAATAGGTAATGAATATATTCTTACGAAGTTATACAGGGTGTCAGAAACTAGCGGTACCTCTATTAAAAATATTATTTGTGTCTTAATAGAATAGGCTTTTATTGATATGAGATTTTCGAATGTTGGTATATTCTGGAGTTGAGGTTCCAGTGGAAATTTATATGGATATATTTCTGGTTTAATTTCGATTAACTCATCCATAAGTTCTTTGGGCGTTAAAATGTTCGAATGCATGAAATTTAATTTTGCGAATGATACAGCTGTTTGTATATTTGTTAAAACCCGTATCATTTCGTTCAAAGAGTTTATCATTTCTATAAGAGTGACATGCATATGATGTAGTTTCTCTCTCATAAAATTTTTTGCGTTCAAATATTCTGTAATTTGATTGATTTTTCGCTCTAATGTATATTGATTGTGTATTAATCCATCGATAGTTTTGTTAAAATTGTTTAGTGCTCTTGTGGTAAGCGAGATGGCTTCTTTTTCGGTCTTTATTATTTTTCTTTGATTTTTCTTGAGTTCTTCAATTTTTGTGTGAAATTGTTTTGCATCTTCTGCGTCCATATTACCAGTTATTAATTTAATTGCACTACCCAGGGCATTTATTAATCCACGTTTACTTCTAGGTGCAGTTGGTATCAGTTCTTCTATTATTTCAGTCACTTCTTTTATTTGATGTTCTATTACAGTTCTGAAATTATGAGTTTCTACGTTGTAGTTTTGATCGGATGTTTTATAAGCTAATTCTAACTGATTTTTAGTAGCAACTAATCTTTCGAATTCTTCTAAAATAAGCGATAAATTGTATATTTGCGTAAGCGTCCATTTATTCTCAATTATTTTTGCGTTTCCTACTTTAAGCGGTAATAATCCTACATTTTCTTTAATTTCTTGTATATCAACTATAGCCGTTACTGTGCTGATGGTGATGGCGGCGATCCTGAAACAGGACGACTAATATCAGCTAAATGTACTATTTTGTTCTTTTTTATTTTTTAAATGTTCTATTTTACATTTATTGTGTTCTAGTAATTTTATTATTTTCCAAGGTCCTGTAAAACGTTTAACTGTTTTATTTCTATTATAAATCCGAGTATATATCGTGTCTCCTACTTTAAACACAGTGTCCTCCTTATTTTGTTTTTGGACTCTCTTTGTTTTTTCTTGATGTAATTTGTCATGAAGTTTATTATAAACTTCTTCCATGGTTTTAACATGCTTGTTCACCAAATCTTGGTAGTATTGCTTTGTGTACAGCATATCAAAAGGGTTTCTTGAGGCGGTGTGTCCTAGCACTGTTTCTAGAGGTGTTAACCCCGTTGATGTATGTATAGTATTATTGTAAGCAATAATGGCTTGTTGTATTCTGTCATCTGCCGATCCATCTAATAATCTATAATGTTCTAGCAACGTTGAGTGCAGCCGTTCAATCAACGCATTCGATTCGTGGTGTCTTGGAGTCGTTACATGTGTTTTAATTTTATGTGCTTCTAGGAATTCTTTTACGACTGAGTTAGAAAATTCTGAACCTCCATCACAGGTGATTTGTGTGGGCGATCCATAGTGTTTAATGAAATCGAATAGTTTTTCTGCTATTTCTGTTCCATTTTTCCCTAATATTTTATAAGCCTGAGCTAATTTTGAGAATGAATCAATTATCGTTAAATATGAATTGCCATCCACTACGAAGGTGTCTATGTGTAAATTTTCAAAAGGTTTTAGAAATGTTTGTGTCAACAAATCTTTAATGGCAGGTGTATGTCTTTCATACTTGCTACTACGACATTTTTCGCAGTTATTTATATATCGTGTCACATCATTTTGAAGGTTTTGCCAATAATATTTATCTTTTAATCTTGTTAATGTTTCTGAAATGCCTCGATGGTTCGTTTTACTTTCATGGTAATTTCTAATAGCCTGTAATCTATCTTCCATTGGTACATTTATTACCTTTTTTGTGCATCTAACTAGTTTAGGTCCACTGTCTGAGAAATTGTCGACATAAACTTTAGTAAAGTCTTGGTACATTTTTTTCTTGGTCAAACCACATATGGTATGTTTTCTTTCCTGTTGTGTACTCTTTAAGAAAGTTTAGGATAATATTATAGTTCTCATCTTTAGGAATTTGTGTTTCGATAAAGTCTTTACCCTCTAGCCTGTTTCTTTTTGTACGAATTCGGTTTCCAAATCCTGTAGTGACAATTATTTGATTTGGTTTCGAATTTATTATACTTTCTACAATTTCTATGCTTCTGGTGGGTTCATCATTAGCGGTCGTATGTGCAGTTTGTGTGATATTTTCTAGGTCTTGTATTATTCTATCGATTTCTTCATTTTCGAGTTCGATATTGGGATTGTCTGTAATATCTGAAATATCTCGTAAGGCATTGGCAAGATCAATATCATCGATTTGTGGTATTATTGATACATCATCTGTGTCTTTGCTGGTATTTTGTACGGTCATTGGGTGAACGGTTATTCGTGATAGGGCATCTGCAATTACGTTTTGTGATCCTTTTTTTATAGATTACTTCAAAATCGTATTCTTGAAGTTTAATTTTCCAACGTGCGAGTTTACTGGCCGGATCTTTAAGTGAAAACAACCAAGTCAATGGGCGATGGTCGGTGTAAATTTTAAATCTTCTCCCAAATAAATAAGGGCGGAAGTGCTTGCAGGCCCAAAGTATGCAATATAGTTCTTTTTCCACGGTGCTGTACCTGGTTTCGGTGTCACTTAAGGTTCTGGAAGCGTACGCCACTGGTTTGTCATTTGGCGGCACCCCCCTGACTTAGGACGGCACCAAGTGCCATATTGCTAGCATCAGTAGTCAGGTTAAATTCCTTACTAAAATCAGGAAATTGAAGTATTGGGTCATGACATAAAATTTTTTTACATTTGTTGAAAGCTGTAACAAATTCTTGAGTATGTTCAATTTTGGCTCCTTTTTTTAAACACTTTGTCAACGGTTTGGTTAATTTTGCAAAGTCTCTGATAAATTTTCTATAATAGCCTAGCAACCCTAAAAAAGGATTTTATTTCTTTTGTGGTACTAGGTATTGGGTATTTTTCTATAACTCTGATTTTTTTCGTTATTTGGTTTTATTCCTTGTGGCGTTATAATGTGTCCTAAATAATTAACTTCAGTGCGTAAAAACTCGGACTTATCTAGTTGTACCTTAAGGTTGGCAGCTCTTATTCTCTCGAATACTTTTCTTAAGCGTCCTATGTGTTCTTGCAATGAAGTTGAGAAGATTATTATATCGTCTAAATATACCATACATTGTTGTTCAGTTAATCCTCGTAGTATATGATTCATTGTACGTTGAAATGTGCTTGGACTATTTCGTAGGCCAAACGGCATCCTTAAAAATTCGAAGTGTCCTTGAGGTGTTGAAAAGGCAGTTTTCTCTATACTATTTTGGTCGACTAAAATCTGATGAAATCCACTCGCAAGGTCGAGTGTCGTAAAGTAGTTGGCTCTGCCCAATTTGTCCAGAATATCTTCTATATTGGGAATTGGAAATTTGTCTTCGATGGTTTTCTCATTCAGCTTGCGGTAATCAATAACCAGTCTCCATTTTCTCTCATTTGATGCATCTAGTTTCTTGGGTACCACCCATATTGGAGATGACCAGGGTGAAATGGACTCTCTAATTATATTTTGTTCTAACATACTGTTTATTTGTTTTTTCACTTCATCATTGTGAATTGGTGGTAGTCTATATGATTTTGTGTATATTGGTTTTTCGTCTGTTGTTCTTATAACATGATTAATTTCTCCGGTGTAGCTTAATGGTATTTCTTTACAGTGAAATATGTCGCGAAATTCGTAACAGAGTTTTCTTATTGCATCGTATTCTTCCTGATTGGTATGATCTAACCTAAGATTTTTTAAATTTTGTTTTAGAATGTTATCATGATATGTGGGTGGCTGACATGGTTCTTCTTGATGGTTTATTTCGATATTTTCTTCTATTTCTAAGAGATTGAATGGTTCCTTAAATTTTATATCTAAATTGTGATTTGAGGTATTTAAAATTGTAGTAAAGCATTCATAATTCTTTGACGTTACAAGACAAGAAGGAATTTCGAGTCCATTTTTAAATTGCATATGGTTTATATATCCTTTGTCGGTATTTATATCGGTTGGTATTTTTATTAATTTTTCACATCTTGGTGGAATTCTGTACTGATATTCCATTTGTATACCAGGTGTCCCATCTTGCAAGCTTTTCAATGGTATTCTTGCATATGGCGTAATTAATTCATTTTTCGTAAGGTCGATGTTAGCTTGAAGTTTTTGTAGAAAATCAATTCCTATTAGTCCATCATATTTAGGGTTAAAATCGAATAAATGAAATTTTTGCTGTCCTTCAACATTAAAAAGATCCCAAACAGGTATAGTAATACTATGTTTATGTAGACTTTGTTGATGTGCTGTGTTTATTACAAAAGGTGTTTCCTCGATATAATTTTTTGTAGTAATTTTGTGCGAGAATTGGTTTTATTAGTGTTTTAGTTGATCCGGTATCCACTAGAAACTTTGCTTCTAATTCGGGTATGAAAATAACTGGAAGGTTATTATTATTGTCGATGTTGTTTAGTTCTACGTTGGCATTTGTGAGGTTGTGGCTTCCGAAAATTTTGATAATTTTCATTTCGATCCATCTGTACTTCTTGTACAGTCGTTTCTTGCGATTCTTTTTCAAAATTTTCATATGTATCTTCCTGGTATTCATTAGGGTTTTCATTTTCATAATAACAGATATAATTTTCAGGTATATCGTTTTCATAATTTTCTTCTGGATAATTTTGGTTTTCTTGGTAATAAAGTTCTTCTGAAGTAAAAGTAGGTCGTGGTTGAAATTGTCTTCGTAAATTCGAAGAAGGATTTATTTTTTTTGTATTACCTGAAGATGTGTCCATTGGTGTAGGTTTCGGAAATACTTTTGTTGGGATTTGGCTTAAAAACATTAGTATTTCTTGCATTAAACTGTGATTGGAAATTTTGATTATTATGATTTATCGATTGATTGGGAAATCTGTAGTTCCAAGGCAACCTTTGTGATTGGTTTGATTGATAATAATTTGGAAAATAATTTTGTGGCTGATTTGATTGCATATAATTTGGAAAATAATTTGGTTGTCGCTGAAATGTATTAAAATTAGAATATGTTGGTGGTTGCGTTGTAGAATGATTTCTATTAACTTGAGGATGTCTTGCTATGGGTTTTTGATTATTTTTCTGTGCATTACTATTCATTGCTGTAAAGTGATTTCTTACATAAGAATAGTTTTCTTCCTCCATAGTCATTCGGAGTGCTTCTTCAAGGGTTGTTGGAGACTTGCACCTGAGTATTCGACTTAACTCGGGATGTATTCCTTTGAGAAATGTTTGTAATGCAATATCACTAAACATTGTGGTTTTATATATTAAAATGGCTGGTACTTCTGTGATTGCGATTTTTGAGATAATTAAATCTCTAAGATCTTTACATCTTTCCCCAAATTCTAGAGGTTTTTCATTGCGTTGTTGGGTCAAAGTTAAAAGTTCTGTTGTAAGAGTATTTTCTGTACGTTGGTCTCCAAATCTTCTTCTTATTTCTTCTTTAATTTGTTCCCATGTGATGATTGGATTTGTTGCTATTATTGCTTGAGCTGGGCCGACGAGTTTATTTTTAATTGCTTGAAATAAGGTGGCATTGAAAACTTCATCAGTTGGTTTTTTCAATCGGTCAATTGTTGCTTGAGCTGTCGTTACAAAAATGCCTACAGTTCGTTGATCACCATTAAAAGTTGGAACAGAGTCGATGTGATCTCTAAATGTTGCCATGATTCGTTTTTGTTGGATATTTTCGGTGTTTCCCGTCGATAATATAGTGCTGTTTAATATGTCCGTTATTTGATCAATGTCTGTCATAAGTTTAAATATTATTTATAATTATTATTCGGTGCAGTGGGAAATAACTTTATTTTAAAGCTATGCCACTGATTATAGAATATTTAAGGGCTTATGTAAGCGGAGAGGTTATTGAAAAAATAATTTTTTAGGAAATAAATTTGAGCAATTTTACTCACCAAATTTTTATCATGTCCACTTCTTTTTCCTATGTAAATTTTCTTATAACTAAAGTAGAGGTGTAGCTGAAATCTTGAAATAATCCTTATGATTTTGTTGTGAAATGTTGTTTTTTCTTAATCTACGGTGAAGCTTCGGAGATTTTTATCCTAGTCTTCTTTTGAACCAGATGACGATTTGAGTCTTCTAGGCTCTGAGCGGTTTCTTGCAGCGAAAAGGTGTCTTCGGATGGTTAATCACTGAACTGAACGTGAAATCGATATGCACTCGATACACAAATCACAGTAATCACTGAACTGAATGTAAAATCGATGCACTCGATACACTCCACCCGTCCGACTCGAAAGACTGCGCCAGTTATAAAATAGATCTTTAAATTTAATTTTTTAAAAGAAATATTTTATTTAACACGAGTTAAAGTAAAATGCAAGTGTACGATACAATGCTGTTTTAATAACTAACTTACAATCGTAATAAAGTTCTACAGTTGAAAATAATGCAAATAGATAAAGAGGTATCAAATTCCATACGTAAGCATAAAGTGTAATTATACAACGTGTAACTAGCGCCAGTTCCTGTTTTAAAGTGTAGGAACACCACTTTATTCTATCAGCGGTGTGATAGAAGCTAGGGTAACTCAGTGAAGAAACGGAATGCCAGGCAGTCTGTGTTTGTGGTTGTCGTCTGCGTGCAATGGACAACTTCACCTTACCTGCCGAAAATGATTCTCGGTGTACAAGCAGATTTATATCTTTGCTTTAAATAAAAGGCAGTTCAACTTCACTTAATCTATTTATTTAAGAATGCTTCCCAAAAAAATAAATAAAATAAATAGATACACAACAGTTATGTTATAATGCAACGTAAGTGTTAACCTATATTACAAGTAAGCAACCAAATGAAAATCGAGTAAGAGGTTATGTAATGCAAAAGCGGTGAATGGTTATATCAAGCACAGTTAAGTTACAGAAACTACTACTACGGAATTACTATGAAAGGTTTACTATCAGCATCTACAAAACCAGGCAAACAGTGATTCGCAATAATGTACAGTTACGGCAACTACTACTACTGATACTTACAGCAAGCGGTTAATGACAGCAAACAAAACAAGTGCAGGTCAATCCAGGGACAGACGGTATATATGACTGTCTAATCGCGAGTGTGCTATATATTTAGATTAACTATTAATGTCCCTTGTTAGGGCTTCCTGACTACGTGTTGCGAACGGAACGGTTTGTATATTACAGCCCGGGGCACCTAGTGAGATTCTCTTCAGAGATCGAGGTATAAAGATTTCACCGGTGCTTTAATGCAACTAAGACTGAGATGGGACTCTTTTCGGAGATTGAGGTATAAAAGTCCTATCTTTACGTCAATGCACAATAAAATGACAACCGACTAATTTCGATGCTTGTCGCTGAATGGATAACCCAACTTGATCAATGAACCGCGAAATTTTCTGTATATCTCTGTCTTATTCAGAAAGCAGGTACTTCGGACAACACACTACGGCAGTAAACTCAATTGTATTAACTTACTTTCCTCTTACTTGATTGAGTACAAACACAATAAACGATTTATCATTAGAATCATAAACAACCTAAGATTATTCTGGAAAGAAACCAGTTTGAAACAATTAAATTAGAGAAATAATAATTGTTATTTCAAATACTGGACTTGTAAACTAAATTTAGCTTTGGTTCAAAACGGTTTTAAAAGAAATTTTACAACAAGTTACTGTATACAGAGTGTACCAAAGTGATGAAAAACTCATTTCGGTCTGGTTACCATCAAAACTATTAACGAAAAAAAACACTTCGTTACAGTAGCTAGAACATTTAATACCCGACATTCGGGCTGCGCGCCAGCCGATTACTATCAGTGCAGTGTTCAATATCGGTGCTTTTTTTCGAAGAAAAGGGTAATGTTTTCAAAAAACGATTTGGAAAAACCTATTTGTAATAGGCAAAATGGTCATGAGAATGCAAATACCGTAACATTCATGAGGTAATTCTCATAGCAATGTGAGAGATTTGGCAAGAAGTTTACCTCGTGTCTCACACAAAAAAATAGACACGTTTAATCTTAAATTTCTGCATAATTCAAAGATTAACAAAGTAGATAGGCATTTAGAGAACACATTTTTTAGATGACAGATTTTTAAATATTTTATTTTACGATGAGGCCCACATTCACTCTACAAATGGAGTGGTTTCAACACAAAATATCAGATATCATTCGGAAGAGAAGTCTTATTGGGTAATAAATTGCAAGAGGTAATACCCTTAAAAAATCAAATTTTGGTCTGGATTTCGGAACGACCGCATCATAGGACCATTTTTTTTTATGGAAATTGCAGTGGTCAACGCTAAGTAGAGAAGAATGTTTTGACGTAGACTTGTGGAACGATTTAAAAAATTTCCTGATGAAAATAGAGAGTATATATAATATATGTACTTCCATCGTGGTGGCACCTCTATTTACAATGCGAGAGTAGTGAGGGCAATGCCAATGCTTACCGAGAAGTCCCCTAATCGGTGGATATAATCCCCTCAGTAGCTTTTTTGGATGGATCTGAAAACTTTTCTTAATTTTTTTTTTAAAGCTATGGTTTCTGCATCTCTGGTTTTTTGTTTTTAATTGTAGTAGATTCCATCCGCAAATTGCATTTTATGTATTATATAGAACTTTTGAAACTGTATATTTAGAGAAAGAAAATCAACTAGTGTAAAAGCAAGTGATTTATCGGAGTTTTCAAAAAGAAAACACGACAGACTATATACAGGTTGTCCCGAAATTAGTGTGCAATATTTTACCAGCTGCTTCTACGGGCCAGAAATAGGAAAAAATGTTTTCATAAACATTGGTCGAAAAATGCTTCCTAAGGGGAGCAACGGGCCCCTAAAGGTGGGCCCCTGAGGAAAGTTTTTATAAAATATCTCCAAAATCACTCAAAGTCAAATATTGAAAATTTACACAGCCGCTTATGTGTAATAAAATGAAATGGAAATAATTCGAAAATTTTATCCAGGGCTGTCCCAAACAACTGGAAGGTTGTGGTGTTAAAATAACCCCAACTTTTTTGTATGTAACTTTTTGACGGTAGAATGTGAAATTTTAGAGTTTTATACGTAAAAAAGGTACACTTGATAAACATCGATAAAATGCACCGTTTTTGAATATCGACTTGAAAATTTTACAATTTAACTAATTTTGTTTTTAAAATTTTATAACATATGGAGCAAAATAAATTGTACCAGATGAGTTTTGTTTATTATTTCATGTCCATATAAAGTACATACTAATATTTTTAATTTGTCGCTTGGAAAATAGGTGAAAAATATTTTTTTATGAGTAACTCAATATGAACAAAATCATCCAGTAATCTTCTTATATCAAAAAAATTAAATTTGAATTTTACATAGTTTTATTGTAACACGTGTTCAAACTAATTTCAATTTTCTTAGATACACAGTCTCGCTCGACGTTCTAAAGCCTGAGAAGCCAGTAATGTCTTGAATGTATTTCTTCTTAATTCATTTCCGGCCTGATTTATTCTTTGAAGTAGTTCTTCTCGTGTATTTACTTCAGTGGTGTAAACCAAACCCTTCATATAACCCAAATAGTAAAAATCTAATAGGTTTAGATCCGGTGAACGAGGTGGCCAAGCTATCGGACTACCTCGACCTATCCTGCCTAGAAAATTTTGATGCAACCAAGGTCGAACATTGCGCCCAAAATGGGCAGGCGCGCCGTCATGTTGAAAATGCATATTTTGTCGAACCTCGTGTCGAACATTCAGCGATAATAAATCAATAAGTTCGTCTTGGAGGTTTAAATTCTCTTCTGCATTAAGACGATTGGGGAAAGCTATTGGGCCAATTACTTGATCCCCAATGATTCCTGCCCATAAATTCACCGAAAATATAGTTGGAAATTTGTCCGCCGAACAACTCGTGGATTTTCATCCGACCAATGATATTGCATATTAAAAGCTCCGTTCCTAGTGAACATTGCCTCATCAGTCCATAATATGCTAGGAAGAATATTTTTGTTCGCTAGTATCCATTGACAAAACTGGAGTCGTGGTAAAAAATCTGCCTCCGTTAAATGTTGCACGCGTCTAAACTGGTATGGGTGTATTCCTTGCATTACCGTCATTCTTCCTATCTGAAATTATTAATTAAGATAAATAATTATCTTGATACTTACATTTTTTATTAACTATTGAGCGAGGTATGTTAACAATTTCTGAAACTTTTCGAATGCTTATTTGTGGATCATTTTCTAAATGATTCAAAACTATATCCATACGATGATTTCCTTGTGGCCTTCCTGCGCCTCGAGACCTTTTAAAATCCCCATGGTCGCCAAATTCCGGTGAAGAACTGCAAATATTCGACGCCTAGGTACTATTGGGAAATCTTCGTCGGTAGTCCCTTACTGCGGCTAATGCACTATCATTGCAAAAACCGTACACAAAATGCATATCAGTCATTTCCCTATCTTTAAATTTTGGATTTTATACGATTTAATGAAAATCGTGATTAAAGGCGCACAAATGAAATAACTGATAGAAAAGGGGACAAAACGTTTTCCCAATACCTATCTCATACCATGTTATAAAATTTCCAACTCGATATTATTCAAAAACGGTGCATTATATCGATGTTCATAAAGAGTACCTTTTTTTACGTATAAAACTTTAAAATTTCATATTCTACCATCAAAAATAGAAAAAAGTTACATACAAAAAAGTTGGGGTGATTTTAACCCCACAACCCTCAGTTTGGGACAGCCCTGGATAAAATTTTCGAATTATTTCCATTTTATCTTATTACACATAAGAAGAGTAGCGGCTTTGTAAATTTTCCATATTTGACTTTGAGTGGTTTTGGAGATATTCGATAAAAACCTTTCTCACGGGCCCACCTTTAGGGGCCTGTAGCTCCCTTAGGAAGTATTTTTCGACTAATGTCTATATGAACTTTTTTTCCTATTTCTGACCGTAGAAGCAGCTGGTAAAATATTGCACACTAATTTCGGGACACCCTGTATAGAAAATGTTCGAGAAATTATATCATAATAAACTATGATTTGTTTATTTTCTGGATTAAATCGCAGTACGTTATTGGAAATAAAAGCTTATTAAAGTATTGGTTTTATGAACAGACTTCTTAAAAAGCAGTCCGCGAAAATCGCGTCCAAGTTTAAACGGATTTTGTCGACAGCATTAGATATAATCAAACAACTTTTATTTCAGCGCATGACGATATCATATACCTTCATGTTGGTTCAGTTTTTTGTGTATATTTTGACATGTCTACATTGGTTTTGAGGTTATTCTGAGATGTTGAAATTGGTTGTGTATATATATGCCTAATAAGAGTTACCAACAGTTGCAATTTATTCAAAACGAGGAGGAAGAACGAATAAATCTGCATATCCTCTTCATCTGCTAATTCTTCTTCTATTAAATGACGCATGAGGAACTCCATATTGCATCTTTTTTAGAAAAATATTATTTTCTCTTTATTAATAACTTCCGTCAAATTGGAGCTAAATATACGAATTTTGCTTTTTACCGATTTCGCGAACGCATTCCATCGGCAATCACCGCGACAGGCTAAATATACTGAGCTTTTAATATTTTACTAACTTTGTAAGTTATACTGTATAATGTATTAAATACTGATCAGTTTATTACTACCCATTTCGTTACACAAATTGATGAGGGTATGCAAACACATCCTTAATTATTACTTGAAATTTATTATATTTATTTGTTTAAGAACTTTTTAGAACTTAAATTACATATGACAAATTAGTAAATGTCTGTAAATGTAAATCCACAAAATATATTGTTTCCTCGTAGAAAATTGTCAATTAAACAGCAAACAATAACTATTGATTACCAATCTAGCTGGTATAATAGTTGTCGTTTAATGCAAACCACTATATAGAAAAACAATTTAACCAATTAATTGTTAGCAGATAGCTGCTGGGTAATATACCTTAACTGAGTGAGTATTGAACTCTGACCATAAAGTAAATTGCGCAGTGTATTGTTAAGCCACCTTAATAGTATTAAAAATCGAAGATAAAGTAAATATGTTTAAATTTAACTTTGCCTGCAAATGTGGACTAAATCAGTAACTAGAGCCAACTGAAGTAGAAAGTGCTAAATTATATTTATGTTAATAGGATGCACGGTAACAAGCGTGATTGTTATGCTTTGGGAATTCCTTCACATCGAATAAGTCTTGTTTGCCAAACAAAATATGTTACATTGTTTTGATTTATATAGTCCTACTATTTAAATGTCGGTTAGATAAAATTAATCACGTGTTTTTTTAATTTATTATACAGCGTGAGTCAATAAGATGAAGACGCGACGGTCAATATTTCGTTAACTGTTTGAAATTTGAAAAAATGTTTCAGATAAAAATTGAGTGAGGTCAAGAGTGGCATATTTTCACATTGTTTTTAAATCTACAGAATATTTCGCATAGTATTGGCACGCTAATACTCGGGAATTTTAAATGGAACGCCCTGTATATTTTTACATATTTGTATTTGACTCTTATTTCTCTATCTAACATTTCCAGAGATCAAGATTAACATCTGCAAAAAAGTATTTTCATAAATTTGATCATCGTTTCACTTTGAGTGTTAGTCAAGTCCATATACTAACTTCCAGATTCGTCAGAGTTGAACCCAATTCTGTAGGGTGTTCTCCACGTTAATTTGAATTTTTACGTTTTTGAACTGTCATAACTCATTTTTTTCAAATGGAACAGCCTGTATTTTTTTATTTAAAATGTTTCAGCATTCAGTTACCTACATGCTGATAACTCATAGTGACTACTTTTTTTCGAACGTGCAAAACACCCTGTTGAATTGGGTTTAACTTTGAGAAGCCTAGACGTTAGTGTATGTTTTTCTAACACTCAAAGTGAAACAATGGTCAATTGTATGAAAATATGTTTTTTTGCAGATGTTACTCTTGATTTCTACAAATGTAGTTTTTTTTCGGAAAAGTTGAATAACATTGTAACACCACAGTGTAAGTTCAAAAGTAATATACGACTGGATAGGGAATTAAGGATCAAATACATGTATATAAAAATATACAGGTTATTTCATTTAAAAAACCGGAGCATTAGCTTGCCACCACAATGTTAAACATCCTGTAGATTTAAAAACAATTTTAGAATATGTCACCTCCAATAATTTTTATATGAGAAATTTTTTCAAATTTCAAATAGTTAACAAGATATTGACTGTCCTCACCTTATTGACTAACCCTGTATATTTTTATACGAAACAATCACCTGGTTATAGTACTATGTAGTGCCCTTTAGCTTAAATACGCTTTGAATGTGTTTCTATGTCTGACTTTACTACTATATTCTCTGATAAGTTTTTATTTAAGAGCGTTCTCTAATAGCTGGAAAGTGGCATAAACAATTATTATCTAGATTTGAAATCATAAGTACACAGAAAATATATTCATTAGTACTAGTTAAAGGATATTTGCTGCTACCATTTCTATGAAAAATATATATTCTAGGTGATAATTATTACTGACCTCCTAACCTGTGCCTTATCAACATATTTTTAAAACAAATACAATATTAAAACCTGAGAATAACATGTTGACTTTTTGAAAGACATTAAAACATTATTGATTAATACTAAAACTAACTAAATTATCCAGTAAAATTTGGGATACCCGTAACTTGTCTCAAAAGAACAAGAAAATCTCAAATATATCAGATCATCTTTACAATAAAAACATAGATAATGATTTTTTTTATTACATCAGTCTCCAATATTGTCATCCCCCCCTTCCACCTTTAGCTATCGATTTTTATAATTTTAACAAATTAGTATTAGTAAGTTTCAGTCCAAGTTTCAGTAAGTGTGGAAGATGTCGAAAATGTTGTTAATAACATTAAATTTAATGCCACTAGCATCAATGAAATTAGTATAAAAATGTTAAAGGCTCGAGTAATTTAACTTCTTCTACATGTATCATTAATAGGGCCATAGGTACTGGAAATTACTGAGGGCCTGGACAAAATTTGTCTTATGTTCTCTATAAATAAAGTTAATAAACCTACTGGTTACTCAGATCTGAAGTTTATATATCGTACTTTCATTTCAAAACATTACTTAAAAGAAGCGTTCGGTCAAGCTCGTGCAGTCCCCTAGCGACTGGAATTTGCCACAGCTCATTCTCCTCATACTCTCCCAACTACTCCGAATGTATGAGTTCGAACAACGCTGCTTCCCTATATAGTGTGCAAATATGAAACCACGGTATAACTAGTGCTATTACATTATATTTATTTATAAAAACATAATGTAACTTGAAAAATTCTCATAATGTGTATATTTTATCTTGTAATTTACATGATTTATGCTAATTCATTGGATTTATAGGGTTCTATATAATAATAATATTTTACAATATATGTATAATTGTTTTCTCAAACACGAAATATTCCTAAAAAGGATTCTTACTATAAAGCCGTATATTTTAATAAAGAAGCAATATAGAACTGTAGGAGTTAAACTAACTATTTGAGCTCATATCATAGCTCCTTGGGATATTTTTTATTACATTTCATTTCTAACGTGACCAAATTGTAATAGATTACCCTTATGTTGCAATATTTATATATTTATATATGGTGTATGCTACACAAATTAAAACCTCCCACTAATAGTATAGATTTGATCGTAAAAAAGTTCTACACATGACATGTTATATAAAGCAATATTTATGAAATAACATAGTAACTAACAATTCCAAAAATATATAATTAATAAAAATAGATTGAAAGTGTGCTCTTTAATTTTAATTAAAGAAATTTCAATTTATTTTCTTAGGATAGTCCTATGAGAAGGATAAAAATATTTGGTGCTAATTCCTGTTCCACTTCTACTGTCTTGCTGTATACCAAGATCACAGCATGCTGTGCCAGAATTATCATATTCAATATATAATAACTCATTTTTTACTTGTTTATCACATTTTTTACATTTTGACGTTTAAAGTTGAGCATGGTAAGTTTAAATTTACTGGTAATTTACATAAAATACCATAATTTACTAAATTCGTAAATTACATATATTTCATAAAAAACTGCAATTTTACAGGAAATTTTACAATGAACTTTACAGTAATTTATATAACTTACATATTAGTACTTTTAAAATCTACAACACTAGGCTATTGAAATGTCTCGAAAAGCTATAATATGCAATTAAATATTTAGTTACAATCAAAAGAATTCAGTTATATCTTTGAGCCCATCTGGTTTTCGAGAGAACCATAGAAACATAGCCCTTCTATAAATAACTGACGATATTAATGGTTTGAATAACAGCGATGCCACAATACTTCTCTCTCTTGATTACGCAAAACATTTGTTACTAATAACCATCAAATACAATGTACAAAACTCAAACATTATGGTTTTGATGAAACTGCAACGAATTTAATAAAACCATTTCCCACTACTAAAAATGTAATATATGGTTCACTTCAAGGATCAATTCTAAACCCGTTGTTGTTTATTATCTGCACTTCTGATTTTGATCAATAACTAGAATACTTTACGCCTCATTTTTAAACAGATAGTTATGTTGGTCTTCTAACATTGAGCACCTAGTATATAGTGAATCCGTTAACCAAAGAAATACATGCGTTTGTTCATATTTCAAGAACTCACTGCCTTTCTATTAACCTAAATGAATCATTAGTTATTGTAATTAGACTCGACGTGCGTTTTGAACCAAGTTGGCATCATCTAGTGGAAACATTTTAAACATCTCTAAATGATGCCCAATTGGTTGACGAAACGCACGTCAACTATAGTGTTCGGCGTTTTGATATTTGTGGAAAACTACTTGAGTGTTAAAGCAAATCTCTTTCGAAATTTCAACCAAAATTTGCGTAGACCTCAAATAATTTCTGCTTCTTTCAAAAATGTCTGATTACTGATTACTAAATCACATATGTGAATATAACTAACTTGCTACTTTTCATATGTATATTTTTATATAATCAATGACGTAAAGACCCCAAAGTCTAATTAGCTCTCTGGATAAGCTGTAGAGAGATCTGGTAAAATAATAAATCTGCAGTTGACTTCTCGTATGCAGATTTACACATACAGACAAGAAACAAACGGATATATATATTTTCGCTAAATCTTGTTATGGCACATCTAAAATGTATAGAAAAGAGTTGAACTGGTGGTAAGGCTTTGAAACTTTTATATACCTACCAGTGTTTGTAGTTTGGTTAGTTTGTTATTTTACAATTAATTTTCTTGAAAAATAATCAGAACTATTTCTCAAACATAATAGACAAATAAATACATTGAATATACGTCAAATTCCACATATACTATTTTCTTTTAAATATTTAAAAAGTTTTCCAAGGCAAAAAAATTGTTGTAATTTGGTAAGTCTGTTATTCTACAATTAATTTTCTTGAAAAATAATCCACTATAACTGTTCCTCAATCACAGAAAGACAAATAAATACATTGAAAGGATGTCAAGTTTCACATATATTATTTTCTTCTAAATATTAAGAGAAATTTTCAAGACAAAATGAAATTAATAGATAATTTTAATTTTATAATTTCAAACTCTTTTAAATTTATTTAATTACTGCGAATAACCCTTAGCTTTCTAACTTCTTTAATTAAGTTTAGACACCAGAAAATTAACCTGTGTAGTTGACAGTTCTGTTACAAACTACAGGTAGTGTTACAAAACTAGATAGTGAGAAAACCAGATTTCAGAATTACTTAGTAATAAACTTTTTACATTGAAAAAGTAAGTTTAATTTTATAATGTTTATTGCATATAGAAAACGGTCGAGTTTCTAAGCAAGAATCAGTCTTATGTAAAAATAATAAACCGACTTTATTGGAAGAAAATAACAAAAAGTATATAATAATTTTCTCATCTAAGACGAAGTCTAGCCAATAGCCAATGGCTACTCTACTTAACCTATAGAGATAACAATTATAATTATAAAATCAAAATAAACAACATAATAAATTACTTAAATATGTATACATTCATAACGACTATTACACAATTAATTATAAAAATAATATAAACACTATTGGGTGTGTAAATTATATAAGCAAAATAAGAAAAGACGAGAAGAGAAAAATAAATAATTAAACACATATCTACATGATAAAAAGGAAAAAATGAAGGAAAAATAAACAACAAACAATACTGCGAACGTAAGCGACTCTATGTGATGTGAAAAAAAGTAATATTTTACTTGTTTGAAATAAGGCCGTATGATAACGCAGAAGTGACAACATATCAGAGGATCTTATGTTAACATCGTACAATCGTTTTCACTAAAATAAAGTGGCGGTGACGATATTAGTAATTAGTGAATGAATACTGACATATTATATTTATACAAATTTACTAATTTAGCCCAATAGAGATAATTTATTTTAGACGATATATGATCGTATTTTCTTAATCTAAAAAAATTTGCAGTGGTTTTCTGAATTACTTGAGGACGATTTTGTTAATTTGTCTAAACATGGGAAATAAACTGTGTTACAGTCATTAATATTTAATTGTAATTTTTGGTTTCTCTTCAGTAAAAAATTATTAAAGAGAATATATGCATCATTATGATATAAAAAGTGTTCTTGTGTGTGAAACAAAATAATATTAATAAGTAAGTTTAAAAAGAGATGAGTTAAAGCAAAACATTTTATTTTGGTAATAATCTCTGCCTTTTACGTTATGACTTATGTTATTTTCCTTATTTGTCTCCTAATTAATATGAGGAGTTATCGGATTTTTATTTTGGATGATGCTTGGGTGAGGCACTTAGAGTACTTTAACCAAGTCAAGCCTTTCAGTAATGCTCATGAGTTCTATCTAGAAACATAAACTGATATAATCGCCACTTGGCTGTTTGTTAAGAATTATAGAATAACTTCCAAGGTTTATACTCCATATCTCCATATACTCTTTGTTGCATTAAATTGAATTCATTCATTCATGGTACACTGGCATTATATTTGTTGATTCAGCTCTTCTAGATGTTGCGGCTCAAAAGGGCTTTCTAAAATCATTGATTGGTTTGACATTATATTTCATGTTCTGTTTTTCTATATCTTGGCAAATCAGGGTATAAACATTTAGATAACTTCTTTGAGCAATCTTGTCAGTATGTAAGTATATAGGCTCTTACTTTTTTCTCTGTTTAACCACAGTTTGGAAATTAAGTAGGTCCAAGAGGGCTTCTGGCCTTACAGTTGCGGTAATTGACATTTCCTTTGCGATAACTTGGGGTGTGCCCTAAATGTTTTTTCTCTTCACATATATGTTTTGTGTACTCCGAGTTCACTGAGTCTCTCGCTGGTGTTTAAAGAACGCTACATTACAAGTGATAAGATGTTGTTTTTTCCGATAACAAGAATGTTGAGATCATTGGCGCAGATTTGTTGCTCTCTTCAAACCTCCACAAAAGCTCATCAATTACAATGCAACGGTGTAGGGGAGATAATAGGTCTCTTTGAGAACGTCCTCGAGTTGCGATTATTTCTGAGGTAGTTTGATTTTACTGCTTATTTAATATAATGCTGATTAATTTACATTTTAATGGTTCTACCCCTCGGATTCCTGCGCTGCTCGATGTATCGACAAAACAAAGAGATCAATATCTCCTCTATAGGAGTATGCCAAGTGATACTTTCTGGATTTTTTTATTTTATAGCTTCCTAGGAATATTGGTGTATGTATAAAGAATAGTTTTCAATTAGACCATCTATTTCTACCCACTAGTCTCCAAGTTTTCAAACAAAACTGAGGAATAATTAGGTAGGTAGGTCAGAATTTTGTTTGTGAGTATGTAGCCATACTAGACTTTAGTATGGGGACAATTTTCGTGGGCCTCCATTTTCTTCGTACATGTTCTAGGAATAAGCTTGTTTTAATTAATGGACAGAGTCGTGAATCATGTTCATTAAATCCCTGATGAAGTAAGACAGGGAATATAATATTTCCTCCATAAACTGCTTTAAAAGTGTTGATACCCATGCAGGTATTTGTTTTATTAACTTTGTTGATAATATTTATTCTTCCCTAGGCTTCCTCTTGAATTGTCGTTCCAAGTCTGTTGCTCTATCAATTATGTTTTCTTATATCCAATGTAATAGTTCCAGTATTTTTCTTAATTTTGAAATGCTCTCCGTTTGCTTTAATTGACATGATATTTTAAACAATGCGTAATTGACAATTAGATTTTTTCAAGGTTCAATTAATCATTTTAAAAATTCCGAATATATTATATTTTATTTACATCCAGTATACTACAAAAAATAAAAAAAAATAATTGGGATTCTAGACCTTCCAGAAGAAGGGCCTGAACATTTATTAAATGATTATTTCTTTTTAAAATCAGTCGCTTATCTAATGTGTACGAAATATTTTAGACAAATGTAAATTTTTATACAAAGAGGATATAAAGAAGTGTTATAAATTTAAAAACACTTAAAAGTGCAATATAATTCTGAAAACGATAATTATTATTGATGTATTTATTAACCTTGAATATTTGAGTCTAAAACATTATCCATATTTGTAACGTTAACATATTATTATATATTATATAACTAGCTCATAATAATAGCGATCGTTATAATTATATGGTGGCAGTATTAATCACAATTTATTAGAGTTGGTAATTTACCATATGATATATTTAAAGTAGTGTCGTTAAAATTAAGCGAATATCCAATAACTATCCACTAGTAACAAATTGGATGTTATTGATAACGGTATCACAAGCTCATTCCGACAGGAAAGCTAGTACAGAAGAAACAGGGTAGTTTTATCTAAACTTTATGAAGTAATAAAAATAATTGAACTTCATAAAAATATTTTGCCTCGTATTTTGGAATATAAGAACACATTGTGAGATATTTGAATAATTGCTTTAAATATTTTAAGTTTGATAATTCTTTTGATTTACAATAATAATATACAGTGTGTCCCAAATTCGATGCTCACCATAGTGATCTCAGAAACGGTAAGAGCTGCAAGGTAGTTAAATGGAATAAGTTTTAACAAATTTTATGAGGATCCAAATTCGTTAAGACATTACGGTTAACTGAAACCATTTTTGAGATTTTCCAAAAAAAGAAACGAAAATTTTGTGATTTCTCTTTTTGGATGTAGCCAAGTAATCCTTGGTCAGACGGGTTTTAGACTTTTACATTATTAGGACACTTTTTAGAGACTAATATTTTGGTTTAGAAACGAATGCTCGATAGTCTCTTGTTTTCGAGATATCCGACGTAACTTTTGTTTTTCTTATGGCAGCCATATTGAATTTTTTATTCTTCAGATTGCGCTTAAAATGAGCTTTCAGATGATGTATACATGCCGAGATAAAATTGTGTTTCAAGGGACTAATTTAAGAAAAAGTATCCAATGCTTAATAAAATAAAATAGTAGGCTATGAAAATCAGAAAGTTATTTTGATTTCATGGATATATACTTGGCTACAGCCAAAAAGGGAAATTGCGAAATTTTCGTTTTTCTGAAAAATCACAAAATCGATTTTAGTTAGCCGCGATTTCTTAACGGATATGGAATCAGCATAAAATTTGCTAAAAGTTATCCCATTTAACCGATCTTATATCTCTGATGGTTTCCGAGATCGCAATGGTGAGCATTGAATTTGGGACACACGGTATACTACAAATATTATCTAAATACAAGCTATTAAGAGTCGTAATTCTCTCACTTCATTTAATTGAAAACAACATGCTTCTTGATGATTTATAAAATTTGTATCATCCAAAGACAGGCGATTAAGCTTTAATTAATTGTGATTGTCCACTAGTAAAAGATTTTTAGCAAATAAATGGAAATCTTTTTTGAGGCCGTCGCATATACCATTCGCAGACCGGTTTCTGGTTATTGTCTTCATCAGTGCGAGGTAGATTCACACAAAATCAACAAGGAAGATTTCAAAATCATAAATCCTATGCGATAGTAGAGTATTAACGAGGTAATGGTAACTCCATCTACCAGTATCAATCGCAATATAATAAATTGAAAAAATGCTCCGACACAATAAAGGTATAATAAAAATTAAAGTACTAAAACATTACAATATAGAGGTAAGATTAATTCAAAGATAGTAATAAATACTAAAATTAATACCTAAATACCAGATATCAAAAATCGTAATTCTCTCACTTCTTTATTTAATAGAAAATTAAATAATTGCACACTTCTTGATTATTTTTAAAATTTGTATAATACAAAGAGATGCAATTGCGATTGCCGGTAAACGATGTTTACCAAATAAATGGAAATCCTTCTTGATGCCGTTGCGTGTACCATTCGCAGACCGGTTTCGTAAGCAATAACCAGAATTCTCTATAAACAAACATTACCATATCAGCCTATTTCGATTATCATTCATTTTTATATCACTTTCAATTATTAACGATCAGCTTGTAGATTATGTTACATGTCATGTTGCGACTACACTTCGAATAGGTAATCTTGAAAATTAGAATTTAACAAACAACTTGACCTGTTGGTTGTCCGTTTGAACTATAACTTCCCTCTTTATCCGTCACAATATTTAAATAAAGACCCACTCGACATGTTTTTAAATAGTTCTTTGTGAAATGGGTGACTTACTAGAATATTCCTGTTGTGCCTGCGCCAGGAGGGAAGCGAACACATGACTGTCTATAGGCCTCGCGGGAATTTCTTCTTCGCTTGAACTGTAGCCACGTTCTCGCCACTCGAGACTCCGTTGTCTTCTCATACCTGCCGTTTCTTTGGGGCCTCTCCGATTCCACGAACCGCTGGAGTTATTCATCATCCTGATAAGTTCATCTGAAACAATTTTTTTTTTGCTTTATATTAGATTTAAATCAGTATGTATAATAAGAAATAATATTTTGTAAATATAGTAGGATTAATTAGGATTAAAAGTGTGATGATTTTCCCGATATCGTTAAAAAACTTTTTATGAGCTGCCTAATATACTTAGGGTCACTTACTAAGTTTAAAAACAATAAAAAAAAACAAGTGTTACCCCTTTAAGATTCAACAAATGAGTAAAACAGGAATAATAGGTTATTTTCGATTAGGATTATTATGGAGATATTTCTCACTAATTTTTTAAAATGTTTTTAAACTTTTCTGCGGTCACTGATGTGACCCCTGAACATAATAAATTTTACATTAGGAAAGAGAGATGAGACTATATAGTTTATTGCGAAGTCTGAACCACGTCTAGGGAATCGACAGTTCTACACATCATTTGACTAGGAAAAAAAATCTAATTAAATTTTCAATGTCTCCAGGATAAGAAACATCGACCTTTACTAACACATAAGTATAAGTGCCCTACCCACTAATAGTTCATTTAACAATTGCCTTCTTGATTTGTGTAGCTGTAATATTTGGAGGACTAGGTATATGACAAAAATTTCACTTTTAGCTGCATCATGGATAACATTAATCACAAGCGTTTATTACTTTTTTCTAGTTGTTATTTGGATGAGATTCGGGAAAATAAAAAGTCTTGTTTTCAATTATTGTATGTTACAAACGTAAATTTTAGCCTTCACATAACTTTGATTCAATTTTATTCTTTGAAAAATATCTACAAGACTTTCTTTTTTGAGATTTGAAATGATCTTTTCTTCTGCATGTGTTGAAATTTCATCGACAAATAATGCCAATCATAAGTATGTTTCACTTACCACGTATGGCGAAAAATAAAGCGATTACTGCTGTAGAGATTTGCTCATTGATTTATTTATATAGCACTAGTTTTTTTCAGAAAGGATGGATCATTGGCCGAATAAAACTTCTTTCGCTGCTATACTGACAGTTTTTCCATTTCACAATCTCCGTGGAATTTTTTGACCCTTACATCAGGTCCTCTAGATGCTTCGATAAGTTTCAGATACAACTAATATACTTAACATGAGATTTGATGGTGAAACGAAATAGATATTAATTTTCAATAACTATTACAATTTATCACATTGACTGCCACTTCCACCAGATTGAGAGGACAGCAAATTTCAATTTTATTCCAAGGTATTTTGCCAACAATTGTTTAGACTTCTATTTAACGTAATATAGTTTTATGTGTAAGTACTGAAAGGTCTTCCATTACAGAAGCTCATTATCTCCACCCGATTAGATTTACACGTAGCTTTAATTAAAATAAAATTCAACTGTCCACTGAAATGGAAAGGTACATTAAGTAAAAGTTTCCCAAATAACTTCAAGTTCCTTTTGTATTAGAATTTGTTTAAGTAGGGGTCATTGACCAAAAGAACTGAGTATTTTCCATTCGTATACCACTCATTTTTACCCATTTATGTTTTAAAAATGGCCAAACAGTCCATTTGAGTCGAGACCGAGAGACTATAAAGATGCGCTACAATCAAGTTTTTATATTACGTGAGTGTATTGGGTGACGATAAATTTAAAATTAAATTGGCGGGTTTGAGTTGATTATTTTTAACTCAGATTTCGACTCGCGAGTTGTAAAATCTTCAAAATAGTAGATTGCCAGTTGTACATTAGGTTGATTTCCAGTTCTCTTTTTTTGACTAATTACATTACCAAAACGAATACTTTTCAGAGTATAAGAATCTTACATGTATTTGGTTTACGCTCTACTATAGGATCCTGCTCTTTTTCACATATAAATCTGTACATACATCACTGATTCGGTGATGATTAAGAAATATGTTGCATTCAAATACTTTACAGTAATTTGATTCAATACATTTTACTTAAAAAATGCAATTACAAATTTTAAAAGCGTCAGTTTATATTAATAAATGCATTCAGATATTTAAAATTATTAGTAACATCTCGAAATACATTACAATTTATCAAATTATTGTGAAATTCCTTCCACTAGTTAAAATAAAATTCATTGCCATCTTTCTTGGAAACGAGATGATAAAGCATCAAGATTTCTGTCATACAGGAAGGCAATAATTGGAAGAAACTCCAGACTCACTTGTGATAAAGGAAGGAGCAAATTTCCGGAATGACAACTTTCAGCGCATATACACCTTTTGCGCTTTGCCAAATAGGCAGAAGGAAGTTGAAAAATAAATTACACAAACTATGAGTCGTCGAGAGAGGTATTTCATTGAAAAACGACCTCCGTAGGAGATCTTTGTACCAGCTTACACTGCTGGGAAATTTATTAAATATCAGAGGAGTCCGAACAAAGAGAAATTCGTATAATAAACATTTCAATAGATCATTTACCCCATACAGTGATGTGCTCCTCAAATTTTATATTTTAGGAAACTGCTAACAAATTTTGTATTTACAAAGTCACAGGAAGCAGAGGTATTTGTTATATAAAATTTAATTATACGTAATTATAAGCTGCTTTCAAAATAGTTAAGGATATTCAATTTTAATGTATTGTTGAATTGGATTATTCAAAAATATCAAATTTTCGAAACTAAGTTTTCTTAGATGAGATTGTAATTATGTCAAGATAAATTGCACCTTTTTGTGCTTATAAGATATGCAAAATTTATACAGTATGGGAAGGAAAAACAGATAACCATAACTTTGTAACTAATATCTGTATAAAAAATGACCTGAATAAAAATTGTTGAACTAATTCCAACCTATATTTGTGACCTTGATTTTTTTCAGGTTTAGTTGTGTTATGACATTTTTTTATTTTTTATATTACAACCTATTTTTTGACATTTCTATTTGTTTACAAATCACTAGTTATTTTACTTCATCACCCCTGAAACTGAGGAATATGTATCCGCGAAAAATTTTTTAAAAATTTTTATTGCATTTCTGGACGAATCTCGACGAATTATGACGATACACCAAATATCAGACAGAAAAAATTTTCTGTCTGTGTGTTTGTGTTCACGATAGCAGCTACAGTTTTTAAGATAAAGCTCTCAAATTTGGTACATACATTCTAGAGGTCAAGGAAGAATTGAGTTCGTTGATGAGCAAAATCGGTCTAAAAGAAATATTAGTGATATTCCACCAGTCACTTTTTTGAAACGTCAAAATGTGACTTTTTTGAAACGTTAAAGTAACTTTTTTTGAACCCGCAAAATGTGACTTTTTTGAAACGTCAAAAAATGTGACTTTTCAAATTTGAAATGTTTTTAAATCATTTTTTTTACAATGACTTTCTAAGAAAATTTTTTTTAGTAAATTGATTCTTTTAATTCAAATTGTTTTTGAAGCAAGTACTTTCTAAAGCAAATTGACTTTTTTGAAGCAAAATGTTTTTTTTGGAGTCAAAATTTTTTTTGAGTAAATGTGATTTTTTGGTATACTTTTTTGAAACGTCAAAGTGACTTTTTTGAAACGTCAAAATGTGACTTTTCTGAAACGTCAAAGTGACTTTTTTCGAAACGTCAAAATGTGACTTTTTTGAAACGTCAAAAATTACTTTTTTATTAAAAACTCCACCACACATCGAGTTTTACTACGGTGAGGAAGTTCTGATCCCAAAGTAATTGGCAGCGATTTTGTACTTGTATTGGAAATTTTTTGAGAAAAATCAGTTTAAAATTTATTAGAATTTTACAGGCGATACTAATTTAATTAACATTAATAAGGCAACTTAAATTTAAATTAAATGCTCAAAATGGCCTCCATTTACAACCTAATAATATACAAGTCGATCTTAAAACCTGCAATTATCCAGGACTGTGTAAAGTATTTGCTCTGTCTCGACTTTTACTCGAGCTTTCAGCTGCTCAAAATTTTGTGGCCTGTTGCTATACGCCTTACTGTTTAGATATCTCCATAAAATGATATGGAGAGGGTTAGAAACATATAGAGGTTATTCTAGATCTCCATCTAACGATTCGTCTATCAGGATACACATGATTTAAATATTTCTCTATTTATACCCCATAGTGCGAGGGTACCCAAATCGGAACTACAACTAATTTACAAATTATTCGCATTAGAGAGTAAAGAAATACTCGTAGATATCATTTTGCTTGTAAGAGATATTCTCGAGTAGTCAAATTTTCCTCTGTAAACAACGAATAATATCTCCTCAAATATTTATTTACCTTACAAAGAAATTTTTTTACAATTTTGATAGATTGATGTCTATTATTATACCATGAATGTCACAGCAAGTTGTTGTGTTGGTACTTGAGGCGTTTATTCTAATGTTTACAAAATATCAAGACCTTTTCTTCGTTTGTTGCTGATTTTGGCTATAGCCTTTGGAGTAATTTTAACACTTTCCGTTCCTCTAAATTTCTTTACTACTCACAGAACATTGTGTAATAGGAACTCTATTGGAACAAATTTCGCTAAAGAAAATGCAAACCTTTTCTTGTGTACCTTTTTATATTGCTATATCCTACCATAACTAATATTTCTATCTTTTCTCATTCATTTTGTATAATAAAACTATTTTAATGCGCACAGCAAAAACAAATTGGCCAATTTAAATTCATGATTTCGTGTCATCACTGCATTATTTTTTTATTTTTTCTTTTCTTAATTTTTTTTTTATAAAGAAAAATCCACAAAATATAAATCGATTTTTTTTTTCGGCAATTTAATATATTTCTTATTTTTTTGTTTATAGTTACCTAATCAATGAATAATTCGAATACGGTACTGCGTGGTGACTGTTAGAAACAAGTCAACAATATTAGAGGATGGGAGATGTTACTGTGGGAAGAAACATAATAAGAAGCAAAAGGTGTCATGGGTGAGGCCCGCAGAAAGGATGCAAATCGTGGACATAAATGTTTCAGACTTATGGTCCGCACTCACGATATCTTTTCCTTCTTATTGTCGTCGACAATATTTGCCGACATTAAAGTTACCTACCGTAAATTATTTTATATACAGAGAACCGTAATAGCCGTGAAAGTTATTAAAAATAATATTACTTAATGTAAAATCATATGGAACAAATGTGAAAATAAAAACTAATTAAAATGTTATAACAAAAAATAATTGTATGAGAAAGGTCATAATTGGTTTTATGGTCAGCGGTAAGGATACTTTCCTCTCACCCCGGACCCTGGGTTCACTTCCCGGTCCAGGAGCTGGGATTTTAACTGAAACAAATAATAATCCTAGCATACTCGAATATTGGATGTGTGTTCGTGGTCATTACATGTGTAGCTCCCTCCCCTCACAAGGTACCTCGAGGTATACAGGGGGTTATATTATATGCAGTGTTTATTAAAAAAAATAATAATAAATATGTTTTATAACAGCTTTGCAACTCATAATGTAAAAATTGTTTTTATGTACATTTAGATACAATACAATAAATAACATACAAATAAACACGTAGTTTCTAGACACAAAACACTGCATACTGCTCTTCATGCACATTTCGCCAACCAATTCGGCATTATCTGGAGATGATTAAACTAATTTGAAGTTAAACTAAGAAGTATTTAGATTGGGTATAAATATATACCCAATCTAAATATTCATATCTTCTTATATTGTTTTAGTTTTAAACTTTTATAAGTGTCCAATTGTTTATTATTTGGTATATTAATAACTATTAATCTGATAATATCAACCGTATAATTGTTCTCAAAGGCATGCTGGAAAA
This sequence comes from Rhamnusium bicolor, assembly GCA_029963845.1. Taxonomy (NCBI): domain Eukaryota; kingdom Metazoa; phylum Arthropoda; class Insecta; order Coleoptera; family Cerambycidae; genus Rhamnusium; species Rhamnusium bicolor. The sequence goes on from JANEYF010005491.1 coordinate 183,558, forward strand.
CACTAGACTCATCAGTTTTCTATAAAACTGAAAAAAAAAGGATTTATTATTATTAGAAAAGTGGTTTTTACGTTGAAATGTTTTATTTCATGACTGCAAAATTATCATTAATGAATTGTTTTTTATATATCTATGATTTTTCAATAAGCATACTGTAATGTAAAAAAAGTATGGTACATATTAAAAATATTATTTGTATTTAGTAATCATAATGGAACAAAAAAGTAATAATAAAATTGAATTTTTGACAAGTAAATCTTTACTAAAGAGTAGGTAGCAATACATTTTAAAATAAAACGAATTAGTATTAAAAATATTCTTTGAAAAATCTCAATGAGTACTTACAAATATTATAAATATTAATTTACAGGTCTTTCAATAATGGTGAATGGCAAATTCAGTTTCGAATTTAATTTGAAGAATAAATGTTTTTATTTACAATTAAATTTATTAAATTAAATTCTATGGAACAATCCAACAGATTAAAGAGTTTATTAAGCCTCTAACTGTTTCTAAATGATAACAGACTTCCCTAAAAAGTAAATAAACTACTTAAAATTAATTAGAAAGCATTAAGAACCAGACTGTTTCTTTAATAATTCCATAATTAACTCCATGATAATAGGTATCTGTAACGCTAAAAGGAAATAACCCTGAGTCGCACAAAAGGGTCCCTTGTTACACAAATATATTTATGTTTACTCAATTACACTAACTTCCATATACAGGGTGAGTCACTTGCGTCGTTTAAATTCCTCAGTTTTAAAATAAATATGAAACAATCAATTATTGCTTGATAATACATGTACAGAGCGTCTCAATTTAATTATACTTATCCAACCACAGAGCACATTAATGTCCCCTATCCAAAATATACTTATATATTTTGTGTATATATACATATGTACAGAGGGTACAACGAAAAGTCTGCTTTACAGAGAATTTTTTTTTAATTTTTTATTTCCTTTCCATTTAATCCCAAAATTTTCAGGCTAAGGGCCGGTCTCTTCATTTCCTGACAGCTACCTAGTTGTTAAATCTGATGTACTGTTTTATGATATGTTCAAAAAACAACACTCAAATTTGAGAAAGTGATATTAGGCATTTTAAATATTATTAATAAAAATTGTTTACAATCGTTACAAATATCCAAAGCCATAATTTGATTAAAAACAAAAAATAAAGATGTCCAGGAAACTTTTAATTAAAAAGAATCGGATTTTATTCACACGAAATTACTACTTGTACGACGATAACTATCAGACAAAACACGATTTACCACACAGTAAATAGCAATGTGCTTAATATTTATTTTGAAATTTGAGTTCTTTTTTATAGAAAACGTTTTTTTTTTGTCCAAATTTAAAATTAGCTTTTTAGAATGATTTCATTAATAACAAAATTCATTCATAAAAAAGTATGTGATTTTCGTAATTTTGAAAACTGAATTTTGGGCTAGCTTCATATTTTAATATAGCTAAGATTTAATATTTTAATATATCTATGTGACGATAGGTATATCAATTTCAGATTATAATCCAGAAAAAGTATTTTTTGGGATACGGTAAACAATAATGAACTTACTGGGGTAAAATGGGTATATAAAACTCGGATATTATATATTAGGAAACACATACATTCCATTTAACTGGAATTTGTATACCCTTTTTCTTAAAGATCTAATGAAAATATATTGGGATTAATATTATCTTTTATTTAATGGAATCATTTATCCATTTTACGTTTTCGTTCTTAATGATTATGCTAAATAGCTAAACCAGCTATTTCACAAAATGAAAATAAAATTTATTTGGTCCTTAAATCTAATTATATCCGCGTTTAAAATTGTTAATTAATTTAATGGCTTTTTTTCATTATTTTAAATTAAGTTATGCTACAGTATTTAAATTATTTATTAGTCTTCTTAATAGTTATTTGTACTACACTCGTAAAATATCTATATCAGAAGTTTCAGGTTGAACTACGGGATGGATATTTCCTTGACTTATTCATGGTCCTGACTGATTGACAAAATAATAAATACATTTATTTTAACAACCTCTTCGTATACTTAAAGACTATTAATGTGACATTTTAAAAGTTTTTCTTTGTAATAGAATTATGTTAAATACTTTTTTCAGCATGGCTTTGTGGTCGAGCGGTAAGGACACAGGTTACAATTTTGTTCAGTAGTTATGACAGGGACGATTCACTACCCTAATGTCTACAAGTAATATCATTTTTCACGATGAATCTGTCAATTACTTATTTTACATCAAATTTTTTGTTTTTTTTTCCCCTAAGATCTTTTTGATAATATTTTGTATTCAATACCTAATAATTTCTGTCCTATAAGGAATAAAACTATTTATGAATGATAAAAAAAAATCTTTATCAGCCGGTTAAAAATGAAAAATCGAAAATATCAGAATCTGAGTCTATTTTATAATTATAAGCCAGTTTTTTATTTCATGTTTTGATGTAGAAGTCGAATTAACCTCGGGAACTTCGCTCTAGGGTACCTACACTTCATGGTTTTCAATTTTCTTGACATCCTGTATATCTGTTTTAAGTTTTGACGGTGCACTAATTATCATTTTTCAAAGAAGTAGGAGATTTTATAAAGCTTGATTTTTTACGCAATCTCGTAAATAAAAAAGTCTTCTTTTAAACCCTATTCTGGAACACACTGTATTGGAAAACGCTCTACAATTAAAATAATCGTCTACAGTGGAATACGTTACCATTTAAAAAACAAAAAATAACTCTTTACAAATAAACTCTACTGCAGAATAAATTAAAAACCTCGTAAAATATAATTGTACCGCTTTATTAAATACACTGAACTTTTATTAAATGAGTTTAACTAACAAAATATTAATTAAAGTAAAAATAATGCACAACTAGAATTTCCTGCGTTTTTGCCATTATATTAAATGTTATTACTGCTATAAATTCCGGTGATTTTCGTCCATTTAAATTGCAATTTAGATTTTATTGGATTCTGGTTTCATATCAATTTATTGGATAATTGAACACAAGCCAGTCACAGTGATCGGGTTTTATTAAAGCAACTAATACATTAAAGTCTTCCCAAGATTATTTGGAATTTCAAGAGATTTTTACGAATGTGGCATTAGAAAAGTGACATATTATTTTTACGTACTTATTATTTATTATTGATAATTTTATGCATATTTTTGAATACTCGTATATACTGAGGGTATTTCCAATATTTTGCCTAACCTTAATTATGTAGAAAAAATTAATGACAGTAATTATTATATTTGTACATTTTCGACTTGAAAACTTATTTGATAATGATGCTGATCAATCATAATTTATTTAAAATTCCAAAGGACAAGAGTCAAAAATAGAATGATTCATAGCTCTGCGGTAGGATACATTTTTTAATTACATATATTAATATATTACCTGACGATAATTAAAGCAAATTGTTTACTGATGACCTAACGCTAAAAAAAATTCATAAATTTTAATAGTATTCAACGAGTAAGCAGATATTTCTATACCAAAGCAGTGGTTCTGAACAGATGATTTAAATTAAGAAAAAAGGAAAAGCAATTAATTCAACTCGATCGATTATAATTATTAGAGGCTGAGTTATAAGATATGTTTATTGACGACGTACGATATTGTTAGGACCCTTAGCTCGTCTTGGGTCCTTAGTCAGTTTTGGCTTTACTACTTTTACCGTTTTAAAACCCTCATCTTCTGTAACCCGAAGAATATTTTAACAAAAGTTATTAAATGTTTCAATGTAAAAACCATCACCAACATGTTCCTAGGATGTAACTGTTGAAAATAATCAGCAAATATGGGGAATTTTAACCGAGTGGGTAAAGTGCTTATATCTATTTACTCGGTACGGAGGATTGAAGGTTCGATTCCATTCTGGAGCAAGTTGTAAATTTTATTTTCCTCCGACTACTGTGAAATCTACCCATTATATACATGTTATTGATTAGTAAATCTAGTATCTATATCCTACATCCTACCTACTTACAACTAGCACTATAGGCTTATTGTACGCGGGTCCAACAAATTGTGAATCAGATACAATTAAATAGAAAAAGCTATGAAAGTGCTATCAAAGTAACACGATTTATGTAAAATACAAACACATCCACCCTTTTAATTTTTTTTTTTTTGAATTTAAAGCAATAACAAACATAGTCGTAGAAAAATTATAGTGTATAAGTGGCACGAAATGTTCATTTCTTTGTTCGTATGATTTGCAGCACTCGTCTGACTTTATACTTATAAAGAAATGAGTACCATTCCATGCTCGTTGTACAATACTTTATAATAATTTGTTTTGAATTAAGAAGGCAGAGAGAAGTGTCTATGCCCTAGATGTAGTTTGCACTCCACTATACACTGTAGAGCCTCGTCCCTCTTTACCTACAAAATCGTAGGATTTTCAGGAGGGTACTTCGGTGACTTGAGAGGCGGTTGAGAATCTTTTTTTAAATTAGCCGTTAATCAGTTGAAAATCGGACATCTTTATAACTAATTTTTTGGGCATATTAGAAACACGCTGTGAAATATTTTCTTCTAAAGTTTATTGTTCAGTTTTTATATTATGCCGTAGGACTTTTTCAAATATTCCTCACTACTTTCAAATTTATATAGCAGCTATGCTGTGTGCTTCTCTCTTATATTGTGCGTGATTTCACTATTATTGGCACCATCATTATACTACATTGACCAAATGGCGAACAGTATTTACAATTTCTTCAAAATACATCATATGGTTTATTGAAGGATTTATCAGAATTATTTCACCAAGATAGTATGTAGTTTATGGGACACACGCCCAGTAGTTTATGGAACACCCGCTCATTTTATTTAACACTGACGTGGTTTTCCGCAAAACAGCATATACTGCTCTCAACGCGCATTTCGCCTACTAAGTTGGCATTATATGGAGATGATTAAAATTGTTTTAATCATCTCTTGGGATAAAGCTGCTATGCTTTTACGATCCACGTACTCCAATATGATTCATGTAACTTGTCTAATCCATGCCTTTTAATCTCTAATGCCTTAATCACAGTACAGGCGATTTCATGTTACGACACTTGAGGTATGTATTTTAATTATTCAGTACAAATGATGTTATTGTCTCTTATCCCATGTGTCTTGCCGGCCCTGCACGCACGGAAATTTTCCCGTGTTTATTTATAATAAACATACGTGGATTTGTGGTTGTGATGTGAAAAATGCGCTTATTTGTCAACAGGAAACTTATTACTCAAACATATGATCACAAAAGAGAAATGGTGCATCAGTCATGAGCGGGTCATCTAAAGGGGTGCAAGCAATTATTAATTAATATTGGTGAGTGTGAAAGTTAGTTTACATTATATTGTTTATACTTATTTATTTCTGGTATACTATAATGTTTCTTCTTACCTTATTTGGGTATTAAGCCACTATCCTATAATGTTTAAAACAATTTTGTTAAATAAACCTCTGCGCCAAAAGGATTAGTCAGCCTATCAAAAAAATTTTCCGTTTTCTGTTTACATATTTCCATATAAATATATAAAGAGAAAACTGTCATGGTGATATTGTTAAAAAAGACAATTTTTTATCAAAGAAATTTTACTCTAGTTTTACATTTTTGGTAATCTATTTTTGGGCTCTTTCGTAACTGGATGATCAACTTTTGACCACTTGCAGAATACTGACAACCAAAATTATTGCGTCAAAAAATATTTATTGCCATTATAGATAAATATGCAAAAATGGAGCACACTAGTTGAAAACATTATTTTGTTATTAAAAAAAAAATTGGTCTTCATCTTTGACCTTTGATGGCGAGCTATCGAAGCCCTTTTATAAAGGTAAGTCAGGTTCAAATACTTTAGTCTCAGAAATATGTGGTACCTTTCTATACAGACCTCTCAGACACACCCTGTACGAGACACTACCATAGGCGCCGACTGCTCGGGTACTCTAGGGGTTGGGGCACCCTGCCTGAACCTTGGACGGGGCTGAGCCCCCGGTCAACGGCCAGTAATACTGTATTTGTTTTTTTACTTCCAAACTAACAGAGCTGCGTTCGGTATAGAGTATTCATCATCATATCTTATTCTGCGCCTAAGCTTAGCTCTGTTTTGTTAGTCGCTTATGTGATTGTTCTGTTCGTATGATTTATTCTTTATTTTAGTTATTTCTAATGAAAAAACATGTTCTGAAAGGGTAAAAAAACAAATGCATATAATATTCACAGGATTTCATTATAATTATTTTTTTCGTTCTCCCAATATGTATTTGCACTAAAAATAAATAAGATAAAAAATTATTCTATTTTTAAGTGAAAAGTTCATTCAAAAAACAAGTGTAAGGATGAGTATCTTTGATTTGGAATCATCATCCCAAACTGAGTGATAGGTACTTTTCATTTTAAAAAGTATCTATTACTAGTTTGCTATGTTTTTTCTTGCTTGGGGGCTATTATCCACAACTGAGCGATAGAGTGATATTCTTTATTTTAAAAAATATTGCTTTCTTGTTTTCTTTTTGTAATAAGTGTATTTGACTCTGTTTTTTATTTTTTATTACCATGTCATATTATACGGAATCAATTCTTGACCACCGCTGAAACCAAAGTTATTTGTTTGCTAGCAAAATAGCTAATCCGTTTTTTAAAGAATTGTATTAAACTTGTTGTTGCTTTCATGCCTCAATTTTTCTTATTATTTCCATTTAAAATGCACGAAACGAAACTGATAACTGACAAACATATTAAAATTATTATGCCCTGAAATTAGATAGGCATCAAATTTACGATGTTGTCATATTTACCTATCACTTATTTACTATGCATGCGAGTTTAAAATTGTTATTAGCATTTAATCATGGCAAAAATTTCGGTAATATAAAATTTTAAAAGTATTGGAATAAAGTTTTTGTTTTAAAATTGCCCGAGGTGCTCACAAAATGCGTTTTCATAAGCCTTCCTCCTTTAAAAAAAAAATCGTCTGCGGTGCATTATGTTGTTTTTCTTGGTGAGCACCCGGCCTAAATTTAAAAACTCGGCGCCTATGGGCATTACCATTAAAAATAATGGTGTGAATAAACAACATTATACCTCTTGAAATGCGTTGAAACCTTTGATTTTATGACACATTGAAATAGGTTCCACAAATATCAGAACATAAATACTACACCCAACATTCCGCCAACCTCGTTGGCATCATCTGGAGAGGATTAAATGTCAGTACTCCAGATGTTGCCATCCACCCTTTACGAAACATATTACGTTTATATTATTTAGTGTTTAGGTGTTTGTGGAAACAACTTCACAGTGTGTACAATTTCAGGGTCGAAGTCACTATTCAAAATTACCAAATTTAACAATCTACCCCTGAGTAGAGACCACTCCAGCCCTTCTTGAAATATGTACAATAACAACCTCAACTCATTTTACCCTCCGATATTGAGCGCCATATTTACATATATACATATTTCATATTCTGCTTTTTTAGTTTTTTTTTTTTTTTTTTTAAGTAAAAAAATTTATACGTCGTTTTTTCTCAATCTTTCTATCTCATCCTAGAGTGCAGAATGAATTTTTCGAATATTTTTCCTATTAGTCCCTCGATATTCCAAGCAAGAAGGTATGGAGAGTTTCAACCATCAACAGTGTGTTATAACTCCATGTGTATTTCATTGTTAGTATTGTACGTAGAAAAGTGAACTCATTTTCTTCTATCTCAGAATCAGCTGTATTTTATATTCGAGTGAGGTCTTACTTTTTGTTACATTATTTATATTAAATAAAAAAAAAACTGTCGTTGATGCAGTATTAAAGTATCTATCGTTCTTCTCTAGTGGTTTATATTTGCTGTTCTTTTTTGTATTTTCCATAACACTACCTATAATTTTTCACGCCTATCATTGAACCCCCAAGGAGTGCGTGACTGAAGAGTAATCCGCGGAATTCGTTTAGCACCAGATTGCCAGGAGATCGGCAATTATTGATCACATTGTGTCATTAGTTTTCCCCCTCCGTGCAAACACGCGTGGGAAAACAAATATCACTAACCCTTTCGGTGGGCATCTCGACTGTTTAGTCCTCCCCTTGACAAACAGGTCGAGCCTAAGGCATATGACGCATATATTTTTGATTAGACCGATAGAAGTCAGTTAGAATATTTCTATGAGTCCTTCGTAAAATGTTATTGGATTTAAGTAAATGCCACTCTGCCTTTTGATTTTTTCATTCTGCTTAAAATCGATTATCCCAATTGAAAGGATAGGGGAAGTAGGGAAAGGCTTAGTAACATTTTTATAAATGTGATATATGAGAATTAAAAGAGAAAAATTTTATTTTAAATATCCGAATTCAAATTTCAATTTTAAATTAATATTATTTCAACTCTAATGGATGTAAGGAATGCTTAACTATTAACTTAAATTTTATTGTATGATATTACACCACTAATTGTATATGAATATAAAATATTTATGATGAAATGAAAAATGATATGAGACAAATTTTTAGGTTGAAAGTGAAACTGCACTATATACAGATAAAAAATCATGACACAGTGTTGTGATCAGTTCGGATCCAGAAAATCTGTGGAACTTTTATGCGCTCCTTATGATATGACGGTTTGTGCTATTGTTTGATTTATATTATCAAGCTCCACACTTTCTGTTCTTCATCCATCACATGCTCTAAACACGTACGTCACTTCTCTGCACTTACTATCCTCAAAGATTATTCAAAATGATCCCAAACATCTTTCAATAATTTCAACACAATAATTTTTTCTGGTCACATAAACTTTCACTTGGGCCTACACTAATTTTATTGATTGAATTTGCAGTAATACGGTGATAGTTGAAGTGTAGTACTGACGTTCTTTTGTCATATCGTCGATGACGTATTTTGTGAAACGTTGTTTATTTAATTCTCCTATAGCTAATAGTTTTTTCTTCACCTATTTGTATTTTCTGAAAACCACGCAACAACTTCAGTCAAAAATCTGTTGGTGTTTTTCCATTTTTCTCCAAGTGGTCTCTAACATCCCAATAAACACCAAAGTATAGGCCTTTGCTGGGCTTTTACCGGACCTTCATTGAAAATGATGGCCTAACAGACGCCTAGTAAAGGCCCTTACTTTGATATTTACTGGGATTGTCCATTACTATTACTATTTAGTCCGTTCTGATTCAGTCAATTATTAGATCTTGTGTTCAATTTTGTGAAACGATGTGAGATACACCAAAATTTTCGGAAAAATGTACAGATTACAAATGTCGATGGGCCCTACCACACAGGACTGCTGGAGGGGAGGAAAACACTCCTCTGTAATCCCTGTAGGAAAAAAATACGTTTTTCCAAATATATTGCCAAGAGGACAAAACATGCTTTTAAAATATTGTATATGACTATAAAATGAAAAAAATTTTTCTAGAAAACGCCACCCTTAATAATACTGACGTAATTTTCCAGGAAACATCAAAACACCATATACTGCAATCGATGCGCAATGCATGATTAAAATCATCATGATTAAAACTGTTTAGTTTTAATCATCTCCCGATGATGCCAATTTGGTTGGCGAAACGCGTGTCGATTACTGTGTATGGTGTTTCGGTGTTTCATGGAAAACCACGTCAGTGTTATCTTCACATCAAAGGTTTCAACCCAATTCATAATGATTAAAGAGTGGATGATTGAAAAAATAAAGCCGTTATAAGAGTATAATATAGTGTAAGAATAATTTTGTTCAATTTCAATAGTTGAATTAATTATTTAGTATCCTAGTAGTAAATACTTTTCGTATTTTCATTATTACGTCAATTTGCAACTTTTGGTATAATTATAAATAGTATAGGAGAATTTGATGTCATTATGTGTGAACTCCATTGTACCCCCGACGAAATGTTGAACCTTATAAAGGGTGCGTGTTAAAAATATAAATGTACACAAAAATGTAAAGGTGCCACCCAAAGTATAGTCTGCACGGAAATGTGTGAATGTCGAGGAAATTCTGCTTTCAGTTCCAATATGAAAATTATACAAGAAAACATATTGGATTCGGCTGATTCTTCAGGCGACGAACCTGACACTAATGAATAGTTTTAGATGGTAATTTATGTAGGTACATTTTTACTAGCCCCCAAAAAATTCAAAATATTCACATTTAACTATAACAGTTCCAAGAAGAATAACCCATCCTTTAATCATTAAAGGTAGTTTTTTAGGGAAATTTTTCAATTTATTGTTTAAAACAATAATTTAGACGCATGTTTTGTAATTTTTGGCAAATTATTTGAAAAAATGTATTTGTTTTTCTATAAGGATATCATAAGGGTCGCTTGCTCATTTTTAACACCGTCTGCTTGTCCCTGTTTAGAGGCTGACTTAATTTTTGAAATCGGCGTATTGGAAAATATGAAACATATATTTTGATTAACTACATGAAAGCTCGGTAGCGCAGTTGGCCAGAGCGTTAAGTGACAAACGTAGATGGTTTGCTACCTATCGACTCCCCGGTTTAATTGTCCATTTGATTGTGTGTCCGCGTTTTTTTTTTTCAACTGTGTAACTCCTGTCCGTGCAGCGTCGTCTTTGGTTTGGAGGTTGTCTAATTTATGTGATGTGTTTTATGTTTTTTATGTTTTTTATGTTAAAAAGCTAGTAAATAATATCATCCTTGGGTCAGAGGCGTTAGTGAAGTTCAAAGGGTGGAACTGAGTAACCTTACCATTTGTGATGTGTCAGTAACTGGAGGTACTAGTAGTATACTAAATAAATAATTCTATTAATAAAATTGAACAAAATTAGTTTTACAGTATATTTATACTCTCATAAGGCATTATTTTTGAATCACCCCTTTAACCATTACGAGTGGTATTCTCGAGGAAAATTTTTAGTCTTTTACAATATTTAAGAAGCATGTTTTGCATTTTTTGATAAACTATTTGGGAGAATGTATTTTTCTCGTATAGGGATGACATAGGGCTGGTTTACTCTCCTCTCCAACCCTTGCGAGATAGGGCCCATCGATATTCTGCACATTTTCCTGAATATTTTGACATGCGCACTATATCGTTTTACAAAATTGCCATAGAATACATATTCAGAACGATAGTCTGAGCTATGGAAACTAAGTTCCACCATGTATCCAAAATAATCTTCAAAAGCATCTATATGTTTTAGCTAGCAAAAGCCGGAGCATAAAAAATAAGTTTGTTATTATTTTACCATTATCTATCATTATCACAAGCAGTGATCTTGAAGTCAACCCTGACTTTCTCCTTTGTTCTTAATCCGCTCTCTAAACGTGACACATTCCATGAAGAAAATAAGATACACCAAAGTGTATGTTTAATAGGATCGACCGTTAATCGACCGCCAAATAATCATAAATTATAAGAAGTGAATAGTATACAATTGTACATGCGTAATTTATATGACCATTCAACGTGACATTGATAAAAGAAAAGTTCATCAGGCCCTTAATTCTTAACATAATCGGAAACAGTAACCTGACTTTTAAATAAGATCACAATAAGCACATTTTAGTTAAAGTTTTTATTTGGCTGACCTTTATTATTCATTCATTTAAAACAAAATATTTTTTCTGTTTAATAAAATTAACCAACTCTCCAAAAAGGTGATTGTTAATCACTATTTAAGTATACTGCCTTATGGGTAGATGGAAAATCCCGTAAATTTAGCTTTATATACGAAATCCCTGGCGTCTATGACTAATACGATCACATTAATAAAATACTGTTTAAATTTTAAGAACAATTCTAATATTTAGTTCTAATCTACTACTATGGAGTTTCAATTATTAAAGATTGAATGTTTTAAATACCCCCCTACTTCTGTAGTGCATTGTTCTAAACGACGCACTTATGAAATTGGCATAAATTCCAACAAGCATTTCCCCCCAAATGGCGCGTATTCTTGTATTCGTAATTTCAAATTTCTGACAGTTCGGGGTCTATTTACATGCAATCTACTCTTAAGAAATCCGCATAAGAAGTAATCAGGCACCGTCAGATCGAGTGATATGGCCGGCCAAAGCAGATCTTCATTGCGACTAATAAGATAATAAATAAATTTAAAATCATTTACTTAGTATATGGGTTACCAAGGTTAGCAAGGAAGTAAGGCATTTTATATTTTCGGGTAAATCGTTATAAATTTTCACTGCCTTGTAACTAAATGAGCGCTTAAATAAGAAGGTATTGTGTTTAGGTACACTAAATAGTTTACAATGCCGTGTAAGGAATTTATGGATATCACTCCCTTTAATAAGTTTATCATGTAAATATGAAAGCAAGTTTACAGAATTGATCTTATATATAGGGTGTTCCACCTAAGAGGGATTCTTCTGTAACTATGTAACTGTAAAATTTATAAAAAAAAATGGTTTTAATAACGCTATTGACGCTGATACATAGCTACTTTTTTCGGACTTTAGAAAAGAACCTGATTTTTCTGGAAAACTGTTAGAGATAAGTATGGACAACCTTATATCAGTCGAAAGGGCATTCAATTTTGAATTCACCCATGGTAATTAATATGGGTCATTTCTATTTGAAAAAAAAAAGTTTTTCAACTTGTAAGATTATTAAATATAGGTCTCAATAGTTCACGAGTCTGAATAACGCACGGTCACAGAAAGAGAGTAATTTATGCCAAAACAAACTTGAAAAATTTCTAACTGTTACGATTTAGATGTTATCTAGCCTCATTTAGAGAGCTGAAATCGTGATTTTTTTCAAAAACAACTGAATTATCTCGAAAACGGTAAGATTTAAACACCATGTACCTTTAATAAACTCTACCTAATATTAACCAAGGAATTCAAAAATGCAATAATACACAGGGTGTTCCATTTAAAATAACAAAGTTATGTAGCGCCCACGCGAAATGGAACACCCTATAAGCTAAAAATATTTTCCTTACATGGCCCATATGATTCCAAACTACTTTTATTAAAACAATTTTTTTATAAATTTTACAGTTACATAGTTACAGAAAAATCCCTCTTAGGTGGAACACCCTGTAGACAGTGTCACAATAAGCCGACATAAAAAGGATTAGAGATACGTATAATTTTAATTCAATCTCAGGACTTAAAATATCTTTATGAATGGAAATAATTTTTAACTTGACAAGCGATTTTTAAATTAGATTGGAAATTCATTTACAAAACCGTAACTGTGTATCCAAGAATATATCAAAATTTTTACAAGCATCAATGGGTTCCAAAATTGAATTGTTTACAAATATTTTAAAGTCAATATTTTGCAAAATTATTTTCCAATCTTTACCAAATAACATACTTGAGATTTGGATTCGTTTAAAACCAGTCCGTAAGCATACACAAGATATTGTTGATAAATCTGAATTGATGTTTATGACGGCTTGATTTAATTCTGTAGATGCAAAAAAAAATAAATTTGATTTTCATCGGCATATTGATGAGACTCCCTTTTGGAACTCTTTGGTTTAGATTGATAAATTCTAAAAACTTATTATTAACTATTACTCTCTGATTTCGACCAGAAAGATAATTGTGAAAAAAGGATAAAGCTAACATAGAAACTCCAAAATAATTCAGTTTGGTACAGAAATTATTATGATTTATAGTGTCAAATGCCTTTCTAAAATTTAAGAGTACCAAACATGTATTTTTATTTCATCGCAAGTTCTAATATGTCATTCGTAACTTGTAATATTACTGTTGTTGTGCTATGATGGGGACAAAAGCCAGATTTTGTTAGAAGGTAAAATACTGTTAATATGTAAATAATTACTTAATTGTTTTTGGACAATTTTTCCTAGGATTTTCGACCGAGTAGGCAGTATACTGATTGGGACACATTAGTAGGACTGGTATTTCTTGGAATTGGGATAATATTTGCTGCTTTTCACTAATGCAAAAAATTCCTGCCAACAAGCATTTGTTAATTATAAACGTTATGGTTATTTAATTGCGGAATAACCGCCCGTACCTTTGGCGTTCGTTTTAATACGAAGTATTATTTTTTCTACTTTTCTATTCTGTAAGCACTTGACTTTGATATGTTTAGAATAGCTACTTGTTGTCGGATCGGTCTTTTCGGACTTTGAAACATAGAATTTCTTATTCGCAATTGATTCTCCTGAGAATTCTCAGAAAATGGCATACACATGGTAACGTTTGTGATAAAAAATGGACAGAAGGACCATGAACCGCGTTCATGGTCCCTCTATCCTTTTACCATCAAAAACGCTACCATGTCTATGCCATTTTCTAACCGCTATTCCGCGAGGGAATAATGCGAGCATTGAAAGTCCGACGGAAGAAACGTTGGGTTGAAATCACAGAATCAATTTTTAGGAATAGTTAACAAAAAAAAAACGTGCTATGAATTGGCCCAATTAATCATATATTAATTTTTGTACAAACATAAATCTCCCACTTGCACTTTTCATGTTTGAATACCTGGCGCTTGGCTCATGTCTAAAAACGATTTATTTTATAAACAAAACGAAATTATCATAGACACTTGGGATTCCCTGTACTTTATTCGCACTACCTTTGTTTATAATCGTTGGAATATATTGATCCTGAACAAATACAGCTATAAATAGAAATCGAGAATAATGCATACGTAAAAGTTACTTATAAGATGTTTTTTACCAAACGAAAAGTGCATTTTAATCGATGGTGATATCTAACACAAATAAAAAAAAGTACGATGAACAACAGAAGTTGAGCTGTTTCTTTCCGTATCCAACGTAGAATTTAAAACTACCTAGTTGCGTTATACAATGGTTAATATTATATTATAAAATTTCTTATGGGAAATATATTTGATTTATGTTTACGATGCTTAATGTTGATGCTTAATTCTAATGCTTAATATTTAATTCTGTCTATTCACAAAATTACCATACATTATGTTAATTTTTTTGCCATGTATTCGACAAACTGTCAATTCACTATATCAAAGAAAACGTTCACATGACAAAAAATACACTCTCAAACAGGTAGCCATGTAATAAAAAAATTACAAATCGTAATAAACTACGAAACGTTATTACATTTTATTTATTTTAACCGCTCGTGTCACATAATGTCGTATAAAATATTAATATATTTTATTACACATTACTTGAAAGAAGCTATCAGGAGTTTTATTTATATCCGACCAATACAGCTTCTTGTAATGGAAACAAAAGCTATTAAAAATCAAGTAGGTCCAGGATTGGATAAATTGTAATTCCACGTACTATTTATTATAACTTTACGATGTTATAATAAAGATCATGGAGAGCCTTTTATTAGCCATTATATTTATTTTCGTATAAATTTTTATTCTACACATACTGTGGGTGTATTTTAAAAAGCATTTCAATATTAAAATTTAGAATTTACCATAGAAATTCTAAAAGATTGGAATTAGTACAGATACAGTATATCCCCCTATTGAGTTTAAAGGAGAAAAACAATTTTTTTCTGATATTACCGGAATATTATCAGAAATAATATATTATGTACAGTGTGATGTAGGTGTATAGTACCGTTACTTTCAATTTCAAACAATATCCCAAAGGAATAAAGGATTTTGCTTAATTTAAAATTATAAAAATAAGTTATTGAAATTAAATTTTAAGAAATCAATTAATATTCTACATAAACTTATATCAGCCACGCAGTTTTTTAAAACTGTTTCTTATTTATTAAGGTCTATGACAGATAACATATTAATATTTTGCTAGTTTAAGAGACAGTGTAAAAATTCCAATTTCACTTTTCTTATGTACATTTTTTAACAATTTTAAAATTCAAAATTTCTGTTTGGAACATTAAAAGTACGCCAATCTTGTAACTAGAAAAAAATTTTCTATTTTTCATATTGATGTTAAACGGTACTTCTTTTTCGACAGCTTGTACATACATTTTTATTTCTATCCCTGCTCCAACAGTAATAGAGATGTTTCGTTCTTATATGCATTTATTAGTACTACAGTCTAGTTTAGGAGTAATATCGAAATGACATGACCAGTTATCCGAAATATTTGCTATTTTCAGAGCCGCCAGTTATATAAAAATATCATATGTCTTAACGAGCTTTTTTATAATTAAATTGCTTGATATGTACTCGTTTATTTATTTACCCATAATATTGGTTGCATATCATTCGCTACACAGTAAAAAATATTAAATCATTTTATCACTCACCGGTGGTGTGTTAATAGTCCATAGTGGTCATTGGTCAATTTATATCTGTTTTTGTAATATTCCTATATTAGGAAAATTAATTTGACACAATAAATATTACATATTAACATGTAATCTAATTTATGAGAAGAATAAGATATTTATGATACAATGTAGAAAAAAATTAACGTGTAATGTTGATTTAGGGTCGACCCAAGAAACCATACCTCTTTTTCTACTTATATTAGTGTACATTTTTAACACGACGGGTTGTAAATTGACACATAAATTACGTGTATAATATTTTTTTCAAATAATTTAGTGAATATACCACTTATATGACTGATGGTCGAGAGGCAAGGACACTTGACTCTCTCCAAAAATCCCGGGTTCGAATCCCCGCCTTGGGGCTGTAGCATTTACGATTAGAAGACTGAATTTTTGCTAAAAATCACATAATATTAAGTAATAATTACAGTTAAAAGATTCAAAAACCAAGTTTTGCATCTACCTTATGCAAAGACCAAGTTTTGCAAATAAAATGTGCAGTTACTAGTAAAGCAACTTTAGTTAGTTACTTGATTATTAAAAAACAAGGTACAACAATCTGTCCAAGAGTGTGTTGCAATATGTTGTAGCACACTTTTGATACTTTGTAGTACAATTGGAAAATAAATACAATTAACAATAAAAATGATGTAATTTAGGAAGTTGTAAAGTTTCAAGAGCTGTAACTGAAAAATTATGTAGTAGTTGTGTAAAAACATTTTATTTAGTAAAAACAAAATCAAATTCATTCAAATCAAATTCCTGAAGACCCTGTTGATTCTAAATTCAGTAAACACTGACTGGTTAACAGCAAATACCCAATTGTGCATCTAACTGAAGCAAACATATACCGACTCTTGCATCTGATTTAGATTTTAACACCTACTTTACCTACAAAATACTAATGTATGTACCTTAATGGCTAAATGGTCGTGTAAATAATGCATTTTTATATTTGAATAATAAAAAAATTTGAGTTTCTTAAATTTTTTCAAAAACCGAGTTTTTGCGTCTAGAATACACATATAGACCAAATCATTCGGATTTAACAGCCACGAATGCAGAACGATTATTAGTTGTGACCATGTATGCTAATGCGATGGCAGACTTCAGTCATTCTGAATAATACATTGTATCAAGCGGTATCATTATTCATTTTATAGTTTTAATTTTATTTGTCGACGTATGTTCTTCTATCAACGATATGAGGCAGTAGTAGCTACCGGTCCTGGACTCTGGCCCAGTTTCCTCTTCCTGGATGTGCCCAATATTCGTAAAATTTCGTGTTGATTAATTCCACAGGTGAGTCAACACTCAACCCTTTAAAGATATGAAATACTGGTTCAGAATATGTTTTTTTATATTTTACACTATTTTTTATTTTGCGTATGACATGCTAAATACACTACTAATGTAATTGAGTGATCAAGGTCTAAAGTTGGACAGATATACAGATAACGAAAATGACCATCTTGATAAAGGACATCGCAAAACACGGTGTAAAGTGCCGCTCCCCACTAGTGATAATGAGTGAATCGAACAATTTCGATCGTGTGTTCGTTTTGTTGTTGTCCTTAGATGTAGAGTTTTGACAGCGATCAACGCTAGCCGGTAGAAATAACACCACCAAATGTGCAAGAACCAGTAGAAATACAAATTTGAAGCAATCTTTTCTGTCTTTAAGAAATGGCGCTTGTGACTCATTTAAGAGAACTTTCATGAATATTGGTCTATCGTTGTAATGTTATCACTTAATCCAATCACTAGTATTCATGAGTTCATATTAGAACCAAACATGTCTATTGCAATTCGTGAAGGGGATATAATATTGCTATTATCATTGATGAAGGGAATAACATCACAATACACGAACCCCCCATTCTATATATCTACCTTTAAAAAGGGTTTATGTGGTGAGCTAAAAACCTGTCAACTGTAAATTTTAATAATTATGCAGTGTTGTCCATTACTTCTCAAAGAATGATATAGCATTACAAGCTATTATATTCACAAGAACCATTCAACAAACACATATTCACTTTCATATACATCATTATTATAGATACCCACATATTAACGCATGTACAAGCAATTTCTTAATATTGAGCTCATTGTGTTAGGAAATAAGATAACACCACATAAATTAAACAACCCCCAAATCAAAATCGAAGGTATACGGACAGGGGTTACTCAGTTGAGAAAACGCGAACACACACAACCAAACCCTTCGACTTTGTCATAATCGAAACTGGGATTTGAACCCGGAAGCGATAGGCAGTAAACCAACTACGTTTGTCACTTAACGCTCTGGCCCCCTGCGCTACCGATCTCGGCATATTATTATATTTTTTTCTGTGCTACCTAAATAAAGATCTTACTTTCGAAACTTCTCTATCGATGCCACTGGTACAATCCAATAGATGTAATCTTGACCATATTGCCAATATAATAAAACACGTTCGATCCTCTATATTTAGTTATTTATTGAATATCACAGCAGTGAAATTTACTTATTTCCACAAGTTTAATTTGAAGTGTATGTAGCCTACCTAGTAACTTTCTTGAACATTTATTACCATCTTCTTCTTTCAAGTAATAAAAAGTTACTCTCATTAAAGTATAGACTCTCACTTTCTTTCATCTTTTCACTAACGAATTTTATTTCCAAAATAATGAAAAGTTCTTTTCAACAAATTTATATGCAGAAGTTAGTCTTTCAATCGTGCCAGGGAAAATAATCTAAATAGTTTTAAATCCTGCCTGCTATTTCAATATGCAAAGCAACGTGCAACACTCGCAAATTTAACAAATAATTAAAACTTTGTGGGCAAATTTGAAATTCCTCGAGGATACGACAGAAACCCACTCAGAAACTATTAAAGATGTTGTTTATCTGTGGAACTGTCTTTGAGACTGTGGTGTGGTATAAAGTTGTAGGAGTTTGCTTCTCGTCCAGATGCTCATGAATTCCTCTGTCTGTACATATATTTAATCCTATAATTTAGCGTAGGTGCTGAGTCATGAAGATAAACCATTATTTTAATATGCTTAAAATACCTTGGCAAATCATAAAATTTTACAACCAACCCTATAATAAAATTTTAGTATGCACTGAGCCTACTTAATTAAGATAAATTATTATTATTATACACAGTGTATATGCCGCATCACAGAGTGCGTACCAAAGTTCGAAATTATGTAAAAAATATGACCAAAAATCATTTAAATAAACATAATCCATACGCGCACGCCTAGTAATAAGCTACCTAATTAAAGTAAAATATATGCCTTATTTTATTTTATTTCAAATGATTAATGTTGTTATGACAATGTCCATAGTGACTAATGGGATGTAAAATAAAATCGACTTGATTTCAGCGATTTTATATTTTGACGTTGAGGTGGGTTGTTTGTTGGATCGGTATATTTCACATATATTTGAATAAAAAAATGTAATCACTGGGGAGAACTTTATCTTTTAGATATTATATCTATTAATGTTAATTTAAAATATACAAACAATTTGTAGTGGTATATCAAATATGAACACTTTTGGGTTATGATAAAATGTAGCCACGTAGAATTTAAAAAATGAGTCATTAGAATTATTCATATTAATACAGGCAACAAATAAATCTAATGTCATACTATACGGGGCAATAGTTCTAATGCTAAAAACGGTTTTAACAACTATAAATTCATCATAATGGTAATAATAATATCGTTACTGCAGTAAGTTACAAGAACATAATGTATAGGGTTATCCAACGAAAAGGCCCACCCCTATATTATTTTCTTATACCTAAAATAAGGAAGTATAGTAATCGTGAGTTTTTGCGACCTCGAGATTTTGATTGATATATACCTTTTGAACCCCCTCTGAATCAATTCTGACTATTTTCCGATTGATGTCTGTCGGTGCGTGTGTGTGTGGATGTGTGGATGTATGTGTGTATGTGTGGATGTATGTGTGTATGTGTGGATATATGTGTGTATGTGTGGATGTATGTGTGTATGTGTGGATGTATGTGTGTATGTGTGTATGTGTGTATGTGTGTATGTGTGTATGTGTGTATGTGTGTATGTGTGTATGTGTGTATGTGTGTATGTGTGTATGTATGTATGTATGTATGTGTATATGTGTGTATGTGTGTATGTGTGTATGTATGTGTCTATGTGTGTATGTGTGTATGTGTGTGTATGTGTGTGTATGTGTGTGTGTGTGTATGTGTGTGTGTGTGTGTGTATGTGTATGTGTGGGTGCGTGCGTGCGTGCGTGCGTGCGTGCGTGCGTGTGTGAGAGAGAGTATGTGTGTATTTGGATATCTCAAAAAATACTAATGGGAGAGTTCCCAAATTTGGCAATTAAGATTGTCAACAACATTTTAGGTGACACATTAAATTTGGTGAATGTGGTACCACCAGAAGAAAGGTATGAAATTATAATGAAAGAAATATATAACTTCACAAAAAAAAAATGTCCGCATGTCTGTAGTATCGCGATAGCAGCCACAGATTCTGAGATAAAGCTTGCAAATTTGGTACACAAGTTCTAAAGGCTAAAGATAATGAAAAAAATCGGTAATAAGCAAAATTGGCCAGCTGAAGGGGGCACATGAGATCCAAACTTTTTTTGTATTCGACTACAAGAAAATATATTCTTGATAAAATATTATAAATCATGTCTACTATATCAAGCAAATAAAATATATTTTCTAAGTACTTAAATAAAGCTGACGTAAACTAAAATATTTTATACATTTGGCCTCATAAAATGGGGTTAGGATAAATTTGGCAGTTTGACATTTGAAATATCTAATTTGGTTACAAAAATGTCAACGTCAATAAGAAGAAATTATTAAAATATATGACATGAATTATTTTTGACAGAATCGAAGGACGCTGATAATTAATTATTAAAAAATTGTAATGAAACATTTCAAGGTACGCTATTAAAATTTAATTGAGGTAAGTGAAGAATTAAATAGAATAATTTTTTTAGATTAGGATGATATACACTGGTATAAGAAAGTTATGTGTTGGCCACATCAGATATTTTAGTCTCTTTTTCGAGTTAGAAAAAAACTTTTCAAATAAAAGTTGCAGTGATTCAAATGCGATCTTTTAGAATCTCTGCAAATAATATACAGGTGGTCTCATAAATGCGGAACGAACCAAATTTACATTTTATTAAATAGAACACCCTATATTTTTTTACACTTCAGAAATCTCTGTTTTTTTCTGATTTCAGATATATAGATATGTTTTATTTTATCTTTTACTGTTTTTATTTGTTGCAAATTTTATGTTACCAGCATTTGCCAGATTGTCGGGTTAGCCATGGATGAAAAACCCTTAATTTGACACTCGTGCCTTACAGCATAATTTAATAAATTCAAAAGCAAACTGCGTTATAATTATTATTATAACTACTCTTATACATTCTATACCAAATAAAATTTTACCCGTTGAAGAGTTGTTATTTTTTTATAAATAGTGAACATATCGTATCGCTCTGATAAAGTAAACGTTTTCACAAATATTATGACACATAAAATCACACACTTTGTTTTTTGAATTTATTAAATTATTTTGTAAGGCATACTTATCAAATTAATTGTTTTTTATCCATGACGCACCTAAACAATGAATATGCTGGTAATAAAAAATTTGTAATAAATAAAAACCAGTAAGAGATATGTTTGAAATTACAAAAAAAAACAGATTTAAAAAATGTGAAAAAATATAGCATGGTCCTTTAAAAAAAATGTAAGTTTGGTTTGTCCCACTTTTATGGAACCAACTGTATATTCTTTGCAGGGATTCTAAAAGAGGTCATTTGATTTACTATAACTTTTATTTAAAACATTTTTTTTAATTCGAAATATAAACAAAATATAGGGGTGATCTTTTCGTTGGATAACCCTGTCATGCAAATGGCAAAGTTTTCTATAGGTGTCTAATGTCTAATTTTAATTGTGCTTGTTAATACATAATTTTTTTTCATGAAAGAAATGGGATGTACCCATCTATATTTTGAACGGAAATTTTAAACGTAAAAACTTTCTTATTAATATGAACTTTTTAGTCTCTCATTATTGAATTTCAAAAATAATTTACGTAATGTGAATAATAAAATTAAATAAAATGTACTTAATGATGGAATTTTAAGCGAGTCCAGCCCTGAACGATTCATTAATTTTTCAATAAATGTGTATTTGTTGCCCAAAAGAATTAAGATAATTAATTAATATAGGATATTTAAGTAAAATTAATAAAATAGTGACGTTAGTTAGTTGATTACTTAATTTATAGAATTTAAAATTTGGTCAATCAATATTTTTGAAAATTTATTGAAGGATAACCTTAAATGTGCCATAAAATATTATGACGTTATTTTGACATGTTTGCTAATATTTACCAAAAAATGATACACAGGGAGTCGTTGTCAGCACTGAGAGAAACATAAAAGTTGAGTTCGGTTCGGGAATTTTTCCAAAGTGAATATGATGTTGATTGGATTCGCATCAAATATAATTGAAACATTTAAAGCCGTTCCAGAAATATTTCCGACTACAGTTTTAGTCAAAAATCATAAAAACGGTTTACATTCAAAGGTAAGTTTGGGGGTGTCTAGAACTCAGCTAAGTGTGCTCTATCTCCCATTACTCTGTCACTTTAAATCTGGGACACCCTGTATACAAAAAATACACAAAATAAAAATATACTACATAACTTAAACAACTTCCAAATTCAAAGCTGGAACATGCTTATAAAACTGCAGAGATTATCTATAAGTTGTTGTTGCACGTACCGTATCTCGATGGAAGCAATCCAAGTCATACCAGGAATAAAGCCAATTGAAATCATGGTCCATAATAGTATTAGGATGTAAGAGCTAGGCAGATAGGCAGGTAGACAAGTAGGCAGGTAGGCAGGTAGGCAAGCAGGCAGATAGGCAGATAGGCAGGTAGGTAGGCAAGTAGGTACTGCTGGAAAAGTGGACATCTTACTGAGAGTACAATCAAACAAGGCACCATGGAAAGGCGTTATCAGCACACTTACGGAAATGGGTGTGAGCAAGTACCTCGTGAAAATAATAGGCAGTTACTTAGATAATAGGTGGATCCTAGTGGGGAAACAAAGGATGAATGCAACAAGTGGCGTTCCACATGGGGTTAGTTCTGGGTCCGGCATTATAGAATATATATTACGATGATGTGATAGAAACGGAGCAGCCAAAAGGAGTAAAGGTAATTGGATTCGCGGATGATCTGGCTATAACAGTTGAGACCCAAACTGAGGAATTGTAACAACAAATTCAGACATTACTCTACACAGGATAGACTAGAGAATTAGTGCCAAACAGCCCGCACGAGGAAAAACGTAATTTCTAATTTTGTATGGAGAGAGAAAACTAAAAGAGATTACCCTGGAACTAAGTGAGAATAACATGAGACCCAAAGATAAAATGATGTACCTTGGAGTTCATTTTGGTACGAACACCAATATGAACGTCCACATAAACGAAATTAGCAAAAAGGAGGAAAGAACAATCATGGCCCTAAGTAGATTAATGTCAAACATCAGAGGATCGAATGCTAGAAAGCGTAAAATACTGTGATCGGTGGCACTTTCAGTTATGTTATATGCAGCACCAATATGGGAGAAAGCTATGCGAAATAAAAAATACAATCACATGCTTATAAAACTGCAGCGATTAGCTATAGGTGGTGGTAGCGCGTATCGTGCTATCTCGAGGGAATCAATCGAAGTCATCATAGGAATAAATTCAATTGAAATCATGGTCCATGAACGCAGTAGGATGTACGAGATAGGCAGGGCAGGTAGGTAGGTAGGTAGAAAGTAAGTAGGTAGGTATGCAGGTAAATAAGTAAGTAGATATGTAGTAAGCTAGGTAGGTAGGTAGGTAGGTAGGTACAGCGCCGGTCCTAGCCTTTGATCACGGTAGAGCGAGATTGTTTTTCGGCGCCCTTTGGTAGACGCTTTCACTTCACGTTAATTCTACTTCGGTTTTACGTTAAATAAATAATAATTCCAAAATTTTCAAAAATCAACTTTTATTGCAACTATCAACACTTATTGAATTTAAATTAAATTAAGTATCTCTAATTAGTCTACTTCTGCTTTTTTGGCGCCCTTTCCATCTGGCATGGTGCCTAGAGCGACCGCTCCTCTTGCTCTACACCAGGGCCGGCGCTGGGTAGGTAGGTGGTTAGGTACGTACGTAGGTTGGTAGGAAGGTAGGTACTGCTGGACATCTTATTGATAGTAGAATCAAACAAGGCACCATGGAAAGGCATTATGGGCACACTTACGGAAATTGTTGTGAGCAAGTACCTCATGAAAATAATAGGCAGTTACTTAGATGATAAGTGGATCTTATTAGAGAAATAAAGGATGAAAACAACAAGCGACGTTTCAGAGGGTAGAGGGTTTAGTTCTGGGTCCCGCATTATGGGTGGGGGTTTTACTGTTTAAAGAACGTGGATACACTTTAAGGTTACAAAATAGATAATGGTTTTTCTGTCGTTAGAGAACCAACGGCCTATTGTACTCGGTACAACTACAGTGGAGAAATAATTACTATCAGGAATCATCAAGAAATTAAAGATCATAAACTTCAACTGAACATAGTTTATTCAATGACGTAGTTACACACACATTCCAATTGGAAAATAAACAATAGAGATTAAAAAACATAGGTATCTAAATTGATTTAATACTTAATACACAACTAATGTTGACGTAATATAACGAAATAATTTTTGGGTATTGGTAACGAATTAAATAGTTGGAAATGTAGTCACTGTCACTGATAATTAGCAAAATTAATTTCAGTTGACAAAAAGAATGAATAATGTTCCACGGCTGTAATTGTCAAAGTGACATTTAACCCTACAATGCATCGTGTTGCATATTTGATACATAAAAAATAATTAAAAAGTTATGCCTCAACAAACATTAGTGTAATACTCAAATGTATGTTGTAGCAAATCGTATACTAAATTTAAATCGAATTTCACATTGCTGGCCATAGATGGCGACGTAGGTATTGAATGTGGAATTATATTAGAAGGTGTTTGTTTTGTTGCCTCTTTTGCGTGTCGGAGGCCACTATCAAATCGTTTTTTTTTTGGAAAATTCAAGTGATTTTGGTCAGATTTGATGATTTAGGGTATGTATCCAAACATTTTATAATATCAGTGTGCAATGGTAAACCGTAAAAATTAGTAAGATTTTAAAAAAATGTAGCATATACGCTACAACATGCATCATTATATTAGTTTTTCAAATTATAGTGCAGTGGACAGAAACAATATTTTCGATAAGCTCTGATACAGGAGCAGCTGGAAAAGTTTGCAGAAAATTTTTATGAAATCGAGGATGATCTGTAAGATGTGAAGGAAAACTTTAGTGAAAATGTTGCTGTCTAGAATTGGCTGCTGAAAATTTTCAGGAACCTGTTTTGCAAACTTAGATATTGAAAATCTACTTATTCCTTTTGATTATCATTAATAATTTAGAAAATCAGGGTTGGCTGTAGTTCCTCCAAAATTCAAAATGTGTGATAATTTTCATTCCAAAGTGTGGTACACGGCAGCGATGTAACTTACCTGGCTGCAATGGATATTGTTTTATTTCTTGTGAAAAATGCAATATTAACCTGTAAAAATTGTTTTGCTAATTTTCATCAATAAAGCATTATTAATGTATACCTGTTATCAGCTTATTTTTTATAACCGAGTGCATGCTGTAGCAAATATGCTACACTACAAAAAAAATAAAAGGAAAAAAATATAGTAGAATTTTACTATTTTTTAGCAATTTAGAAAAACAATTCCTACCCAAAAATATTTTTTTCAAACAAAAAAAAAAGTCATGCATTTTAGGGTTAAGCAAAATTATGACCGAGTTTAAATTATATTTAAAGTGTCAAAGTGTCAATTAGGTAATATTATGCCGTGTGATTTCAAATTATATTTGACATCTCTCACTGTCAACGTGATGCGACGGGCTTGGCTTAATGACCGAAGATAAATCTCAGTACAAAATAATGATTGTCTTTCAATCAGGACAAATTCTATCTGTTAAGAAACTAATATCATCGGAGAGTCACAAATACTAGTTAATTACGTCACCCAATATAGGACTAACTTTATATTGAGATGTAGAAAGTATCAATCAAATATTCAACTGACATTTAATTAAAGTTACATTGGAGATTATTCCCGGGCGGTCGCAGGAACTAATCTCGCTTTTCCATCGTCTGCATATTTTTTTACACTAAATGGTTGCTAAGTTTGTGCATATGAACACAAACAAAGCAACTGAGGTACATGAATGCAAACAAAAATAGTGAAAATGTTTATGGATAACAAATTATTTACTTGGGTTGTTAAGGTAACTTATCTTTAGAAAAACTAACTCTACATCATACATATACATGTCTATCTACTTCTAATAATTTAAATTTTGAATATTTATTCATATAAAATTGTCTAAATAAATTATATCGTTACAACACAACCACTCCCTTCGAGTTTGTCAGAGTCGAAGCCGGGATTTGACCTGGGAGCGGTAGACGGTAAAACTAACTATTGATTATTTTAAACTTATTTGCAACATAAAAAACGCCTGCTTCTTTGACGGCGGTAAAGAAATTATATATGCCGACATTTTTATGTTGCAAATAAGTTTGAAATAAGGTGTACATTTGTTACTTAACTCTCTAGCCCGCTGCGCTACCGAGCTCGATAAATGGCGAGATTCAATTTTCCAGTTCATCGCTTGTTAAGCTTCCCCTCTCAAAAGGAGAGGTTGGAAAAAGAAAAAGCATTGATTAAGGATATAGCTAGGAGTAATGGTTATTCGGTAAGCTTAGTTGATACAAAAATTAGAAAACGTAAATTGAAGGAGAAACTTCCTCGACCATTCAACTGAGGGGAAAATAAAATTACAACTTTTAGGCAATCCAAAAGACAATATTGAAATTAATGAAGAGTTGGAGATTTACGAAATTAGTTAAACAACTGTAATCAAAATTATATTTGGAAAAGGAAGACGATCAGTTCAATTTAGTAATTAGAAATATAACAATAAATATACAGTTGGATGCATTTGAAGCATCGAGTTTAATGTGTGGAGGAATAGTATATATGCAAGATTAACGTGAATACATAGCAGAAAAACTATATATTTACATTATTTACTAAATAGTGATGCCTTCCTGTATGCGCATTATTATTGGTCACTCGGACCATGGTTAGATTGTGATACGTAATTACAGCCATATTGTTTTGAAATATCTGTTTACATGCGATTTTAACATTTTATTGCGCATACTAAGAATGAAAACAATACAAAAATAAGCGACACTATTGCAAACAACTTAGAGAAATACGCGTATCGGAAAACATTGGGCTATCGACATAAGTACACCGTGAGTAAAATAAATAAATACAGATATGTTTTTCTTAAACCCATTTCGAGGATTTCATGGAAAAAGTGCGTATTGACCATATCCCAAACTTTGCAATATCGGTGTTTAAAGATTTCTATACCCGTAAAAATGTACAAAATATTTTTAAGTAATTTATTTTTTATAACAATGGTACCCATTTAATTTTTAAGACACTGTGTTAAGAAAAAAAGAAATTCTGTACTTTTTGATGGATAGGTATATAAAAATCTTTAAACAATGATATTGCACTATTCGGTATATGGTCAATACACCTTTTTTCCATGAAACCTTCGATATAATTATAAAAGTATAAGAAACTTAAAAATAATACATAAATATACTCAGTGGCCTTGCAAAATTAATTGACCCTAAATTAATATTATCTCCAAAGCTCAAAAATGATTTACTACAAATGTTGTAAATCGAAAGTCTTCACTCACTATGTATGCATAAAATGTCATGAAGTTTATCACAAATGTTGTATACCGAAACTTAAAAATAAAATTCGCTTTATTGAAAATAATAAGATTAACTGTTGTGACGACAACATAGAGGATCCTGGTAACAGCAGTGAAGTAGAGTATCTAGAAAAAACTATCCATGAACTTGTAGAGGAAAGTGATATGAAACAAAAGTATATTCTAAAAATGAAAAAAAGAAAATGATGAGTTTCTAAAAGAAGCTTTAACTAGGGAAGAGGAATTAAATGACATCCTAGAAAAACAAAAAGGAATTATTAATGAGTTGAATAAATATATAAAGGAATTAAAAAAATCTATTAAAGTACAAGAGAACATAAAAACCAAATCAACCGGTACACAAACAATTAAAAAATGTAAAGATGTATCCACACTAACTAACACTATGACTAACGTAGGCAAATCGTTGTCTTCTGACAAAGAAGTGCAACATGTGGAATTAAATGAAACCAGAGGCGCTCACATAAGCTTTCCAAGAACCGAGACTATTAAAAACACCAACAAAAGAAAAGTGTTACTATTATGTGATGAAGTTGGAACTAAAACAGGTGCACTATTAACAAAAAAACTAGACATGAATGTGTACAGCGTATTATCTATTAAGAAGCCAGGAGCTTTATTTGAACAAGTCACAGAAAGCTTAGATCTATTAACACACTCATTTACTTCTGACGACTATGTTATAATAATAGCAGGAAGAAATGATATTGACAAGGGTATAACTCCATCGTTTCGTTATATCTGTAATCAGCTTAAAAAATGTGCACACACGAATGTGATAATCACTTCTGTACCATATTATACGAGCAAAAATAGGCATGCCTACAAATATAACACAAAATTAAAAGAATTTATATGTAAATTCGAAAGATTTACTAAAGGGTGTGTTACCTATGTAGACATTAATAGTATCCAAGGCAAAAAGCTGAATGATACAGCTATCATCAACAAAGTTCTTAAAGCCTTAGCTTATGTTAAAAATACATGTAAAACATTAATATTTATTGATACCAACGATAATATCCAGTGTCATGGGACAATGCGGGAAACTGTTTTGGATCATAATGTGTCCTTATCTTCACAATCCGTAGATTTGACTCACACGAGTGAGCCCACAAACACAAAAACTGTCGATTTGACTTCTACGAGTGAACCCAATTTTTTATATCCGCGTCTCTCGGATATAATTCTGATGGAATAGGGAACTCTATAAACTTTAGAGTATGTCATCTTAATATACGTAGCCTTAGGGACAAAACAAATGAGTGTTATGTGTTCTTAAAATCTCTAAATTTGCCTGAAGTTGTATGTATAACCGAAACATGGTGTTCAACAGAGGAAGTAAATTCTGTCAAACTAGAATCTTATTGCCTTGCAGCTAATTACTGTCGCTCTGAGTCAAGAGGAGGTGGAATCATAATTTTTACTCGCAGTGATATTGACTTCAAATCACGGAATAGTAATATTAGTGGTTGTGACTTTATCTGTGAGTATACTAGTGTAGACATTATTGTAGATAATATCACTATAAATATAAGTTGTTTTTATCGCTCGCCATCAGCTGATATTGCAGATTTTACTAGGTATTTTGAAAGTATTATTGAAAAAACTAATAGTAGATCTAAGCACCAAATAATATGTGGCGATTTTAATGTAAATTTTGATCCTAAGGCAAATGACAAAAATGCACAGTTCTTAAGTACAGTGCTCTCATGTTATGGTTTCGTACAACGTATTAATGAGTATACGCGCGTACAAGGTTCGTCTAGAACCATTATTGATAATATATTTACAAATTTTGATATTTGCAACTCTAATGTTTTAACGACTCATTTGTCTGATCATAAAATGCAGATTATTTTTTTTTCCATTAAAAATTTCACCCGAGAAGGAGGAGGTTAAATATATCTATAAAAGACTTTTTAATAATGAGCTTAATATAGAAAACTTTAAATATCAACTATCTACTGAAACCTGGGATGATGTTTATCTACTCACTAATGCAGATGATAAGTTCAATTGTTTTTGTGATAGACTCAGTAGTATCATTAATAAAGTATTTCCTCTGGTACGAATAAAAGTAGGTGGTAAGACAAATAAAAGGCATCACAAAGGATGGATAAATGATGATATTATAAATCGAGGGGAATTTTTACGTTTACTGTTCAAAACTTACAAATTAACAAATGACGAGCAGCTTAGGATGCGTTACAATATTCTATTAAAGTACCATAAGCAGACTATTCAATCAGCCAAACATCATTACAATGACTCCAAATTTCATGATGCCACTAATAAATCTAAAGTAGTCTGGCAAATAATTCGAAATGAGACTAATGGAACTTACAAGCCACGATATCCCTCTTCTTTTCGCGATAGAAATGGAAATGAAATCTCAGATTTTTCTCGTGCTGCACAAGAATTTAATAACTTTTTTATTGACTCTGTTGAAAATCTCATTCAAAAACTAGGTACTTATAACCCACCTCGAATAATAGACTCTTTGAACTTTAGCATATTTTTAAGTCCAATTGATATCAGTGAAACTAAAGAAATTATAAGAAAAGTTGCAATAAAAAATTCTGCAGGTCATGATGGTATCCCCTGTTCCCTTCTTATTCACATAACTGACTTTATTGCACCAATTCTTACAGATTTAATTAATGCTTCATTTTGTCAAGGTATCTTCCCAGTTAATCTTAAAACCGCAATTGTAATTCCAATTCATAAGAAAAATGATAACATGGATATGGCTAATTACAGAGCAATATGCCTGTTATCAGTATTCTCTAAAGTATTTGAAAATGCGTATTACAACAGATTAATTAAGTTTGTAAATAATCACGATATACTTTATAAATATCAGTTTGGTTTTCGTAAAGGCATGTCTACTGAAGATGCTTCGGTTTCCTTTACTAACTATATTCTAGAGCAATTGGACAAAAGTAAAAAAAGTTGTAGGCATCTTTTTTGACTTTACACGAGCCTTCGACATGGTGAACCATAGTATTCTCCTAGAAAAAATGTATAATTACGGAATAAGAGGGTTAGCCTATGACTGGTTATGTTCCTATTTATCAAACAGAACACAAAAAGTCCTTCTAAGATCTGAAACAGAGGACTATTATTCTGATCTGCGACCGTTAGGTGTCGGGGTACCTCAAGGCAGCACGCTGGGCCCCCTGCTATTTATTTTATTTATAAATAACATTCATGAAAATGTAATGTTTGAACATGTATCACTATTTGCTGATGATACGGCAGCAGTTGCATCAGCTAACGACTTTACGTGCCTCAGTCAATTAGCTAGTAAGGGTAACGAAAATATGGAATCCTACTGCAATAATAATGGTCTGTTACTAAACATAACTAAAACACATTTAGTTTCATTTTCAGTAAGAGAAAATAATTGTAGTATCTTAGTCAAATCATCTGAAAAATCGTTAATACAGAGTCCTAGTATAAAATTCCTAGGCTTGCAAATTGACTACAACCTATCATGGCATTCTCAAATAGAGTATATCATAAAGAGGTTGTCATGTTATTGTTTTTCAATTTGGCAAATGAGGAAATTTGTTAACAAACACACATTGCTAACGTACTACTATGCCTACGTAAATTCCATTCTCAACTATGGTATTATAAACTGGGGTAACTCAAATAGAATAAATGATGTACTTATTATGCAGAAAAAAATCATAAGAACGATGTGTTTCAAACCCAGATCATATTCTTGCAAAAATCTCTTCAAAGGTATGAATATACTAACAGTGATTTCATTATATATTTTTAAATGTGTTGTGTTTGTCAAAAAAAATCCTGAGAAATTTACTCAAAGTTCTGAAGTTGCCCAGTATGATTTAAGGCACGGAAACCACATTAGACTACCTCATCACAAACTAGCACTTTTATCAAATAGTTCCTATGTGATGCCTGTCAAATTGTTTAACCATCTACCTCCTCAAATAAAAAATATTGAAAATCTAAATCTTTTCCAGAACACAATTAAGTCATTGCTATTAAAGCATAGTTTCTATTCAGTCTATGAATACTTTAATACTCCTCTTATCTAGATAAACTGTTGTATGCTGTCTGACTGTTCGTATCTGCATGTATAAGTTGTGTTTACGATTATAGTTATTTTTTATATATATACGTGTATATATGTGTGTGTGTGTGTATATGTGTGAATATGTATATATGCATGTATGTATATATGTGTATGTGTGTATACATGTTTATACTTGTACAATTTTAATTCTATTTATATGTATACTGACGCATTCAATGTATTTTATTATACCTTAAATGAATAAAGAAGTTTATTATTATTATTATTATAATTATAATAATAATTAATAAATTAGTAAATATCATTACCTGCTTTAGGGTATAAGTATTTCTCTTTTTATAATTTTACAGTATGTTTTTGCGATGTGAACGATTTTCAATAAGTAAACGCCTAATTAGACAGGTTTAATGTGCTCCATTTCACAAAAATTAGGTTTTAGGTTTCACTTATTTTCAATTATTGCTGACAACTTAAAAGTAAGAAACGTAAAACCTTCATAATATTTTAATTTTTACTTAATAATTGTACTTCAAAAATTATATTACACTAATAAACAGTCTATTATTCTGTAATAATTCTTTTATCTAGCTAAGTTTTTAAAAGGCCAATTATTATTATGATGTATAAGAATTTCGTTCTCTTAAACATCATAGAAAATCAGATTTGTCATCATATGAATAAATGATTGTTATTTAAACAAAAACTTCACTGCCACCAACTTATTTTGATCTTTTTTTAATTTAATCATAATTAAGTACAACCTTATTTCGCCTTCTTGATTTTTTTCATTAAAATAATAATGACACTTGCTTTTAAAACACAAATAAATTTTAATTAAAAACCTAGCCTTAATTTTCTTATTTGGGGAACTATGTGCCGAGTTAATCGTTACATCGCACCTATAAACATCTATCATATCGCATTATTTTATTTGCCTATATTCTAATTATTACTGAAGCTATCTATATTTTGAAAAAGCACTTTATCAAAATGCTTATAATAATAAAGGAAAATAAAAAAAAATGTATTTTGCATAATTTCAAAATCTAATTAACGTATATTCTACATCAAGTTCTACATACTTAATAATTTTTTTATATACGAAATTAAAATAATAATTCACTAATCACTTCTGAACCACACTCAACACAATACATTTTTGAAACAAAAACAAAAGTAACAAAAAGTATAGTATGTAGTTCAGTAACCACAAATAATATCACTTAATGCTCCTGTCAGGATACCACCTGTTTACTGCGCGAATGCAGAATATGAAATGAGAATCACAGGCCACACCCTCCACTCAAGTACAAGATAGAAAAATACGTACATAGTGTTCCGAGAATAATTGGACCCGTAGGGGAATGTCAGTGGTAGGGATGAAGAAAACAACAATATTTATAGTACAGCTCTCTTTTTAGCTTGTATCATAATATGGATATAGAATTATTTCTCCATACATTAAACCCGATGATTTGAAGGCTTGGAAATTACCAAACGTAAAAGTAATAAAAGAACTTATTCTAAATGGACTACTTTATTGCTTAGTCATGCACCAATAACCATGAATTTTGACGGGTTTAATATGAAATAATAATGGAATTAAGGAAATTATAAAAGTCTGGTTATAGTAAATAAATACTGGTAAATAAACTTCTAACTTAGGTTCACAATTCTGGAATATACTCTGTTATCGTCTATTTTGATTTAACACAAAATTTGATCTGATCTCCCAAGCTAATTCTAACATATCTTTAAGACTAAACGTTCCATGTGAGAAGTCTGCTCTCAAAGGCTGTGGAATTTCAATTTCTGACAAAGTTTCTATCTGGCGTTGTACCTAGCGCATTTCCGTCGCCCTCTCTTTCACCAAACAATCCGCAAATGCTTTCGAAGACTTTCATCTCGGTATTTTCAACATACCGCTAAAACAAACAAGTTTACGCCGAAAATCTTTATCATTAAAAATCGATTTTCACCGCTTTACTGTTTCTTCTGACGCTTTAATAATTTAGCAAT
The DNA here is from genome assembly GCA_029963845.1 of Rhamnusium bicolor. Classification (NCBI taxonomy): domain Eukaryota; kingdom Metazoa; phylum Arthropoda; class Insecta; order Coleoptera; family Cerambycidae; genus Rhamnusium; species Rhamnusium bicolor. Next base: position 217,881 of record JANEYF010005491.1, read on the forward strand.
TTAATCAGTGACTGTTAAAAGACTGAATATAATAATATTACTTTAAAATTGGTCGTTTGATTAATTATGTCGAAATTTTGCCTATGCCGTAGGTAGATGGAACTTGATTTAATTCACTGAGTGTTGAAATTAAGATGATACAAATTAGTACGGCGCAATATTTTAACTTTCAAATAAAAAAAATTCAATGATTTAAAAGGTGGTTTAATAATAACATGTTTTTAAATGAAAAAATGTCTGATTGTAACAATTTTTGAGTTATAATTTACATTTACTAAATAAATCATCCCAAATCTTGGACATTTTATTTTTTTTATTTGTTTATTTATTGACAATAACAAACTTAACACTAAATTGCATATTCTTACATTAAACATTAATATACATTATATACTAACATTTTACAATCATGTTTTTTTTATCCGGGATTTAAATTTGTATTTGGGTAAATTTTTTATTTCAGACGGTAATGCATTGTGTAGTTTTCATCCATTGATTCTATACTTTTGTGACATATGGTTTTATTCATTTTTTTATATGTATATAGCTCATTACAGTTTGCTCTTGTTTGATATATGTATATGATTCACCTTAGAGACAGTCCCGTGACTATGTATATACTGTACAGCAGATAGCATGTACAAACCTTTTAAGTCCAGCAGATTGTTGTCTATAAATAGAGGTTTCGCACTTTGTCTATTTTCTTTTTACTTTCTTATACCTAATATAGGGACCGTTATTTTTTTTCGACCTCGAGTTATGATTGATTTATACGTTTTGAACCCTCCTGAATCCATTCTCTCTATTTTCCGATTGATGTATGTCGGTGCGTGTGTGTGTGTGTGTATGTGTATATCCACGATAACTGAAAAAATACTAATGGGTGACTTCCCAAACTTGGCAGTTAAGATTGTCAACAACATTTTAGGTGACACATTAAATTTGGTGAATGTGGTACCACCATAACAGACACAATGAATGAAAGAAGAAAAAAAGTACATTTTCGGGAAAAAAAAAATTAAAATTTTTTATTGCATTTCTGGACGAATCTTGACGAATTATAATGAAAATATCTGATGTGGTCAGCATAACTTTCTTGTATATAAAAAATCATTCTATTTAATTCTTCACTTACCTAAATTAAATTTGAATAGCGTACCTTGGAATGTTTCATTACAATTTTTTAATAATTAATTATCAGCGTCCTTCGATACTATCAATAATAATTCATGTTATATATTTTAATAATTTCGTCTTATTGACATTGACATTTTTGTAACTAAATTATATATTTCAAATGTAAAACTGCTAAATTTATCTTAACCCCATTTTATGAGACCAAATGGGTAAAATATTTCAGTTTACATCAGCTTTATTTATGTACTTGGAAAATATTTTATTCGTTTGATATAGTAGATGATTTATAATATTTTATCAACAATATATTTTCTTGTAGTCAAATACAAAAAAAGTTTGGGTCCCGTGGACCCCCTTTCAGTTGGCCAATTTTGCTCATCACAGAATTTTTCATTGTCTTTGGCCTTTAGAACATGTGTACCAAATTTGAAAGCTTTATTTCAAAAACTGTGGCTGCTATCATGATACTACAGACATGCGAACAGATCTTTTTTCATAAAGTTATGTTTTGTTATTATAATTCGTCGAGATTCGTCCAGAAATGCAAAATTTTTTTTATTTTGTTTCCCGAAATTGTACCTTTCTCCTTTCATTAATTATGTCTCTTCTGGTGGTACCACATTCACCAAATTAATGTGTCACCTAAAATTATTGTTGACAATCTTAACTGCTAAATTTGGGAAGTCTCCCATTAGTATTTTTTGAGTTATCGCGGACACACACATGCACACAACCATCCACACAGACACACATACAGACATTATTCGGAAAATAGTCAGACTGGATTCAGGAGGGTTCAAAACGTATAAATCAATCAAAATCTCGAGGTCGAAAAAAAGCACGATTACTATACTTCCTTATATTAGATATTAGAAAGTGAAAATATAACTTTATGGAAAAAAATCTGCCTACATGTCTGTAGTATCGCGATAGCAGCCACAGTTTTTGAGATAAAGCTTTCAAATTTGGTACACATGTTCTAAAGGCCAAAGACAATGATAAATTCGATGTTGAGCAAAATTAGACAGTTGAAAGGAGGTCCACAGGACCCAAACTTTTCTGTGTTTGCGTTTACAAAAAAAATATATTCTTGATGAAAGATTATAAATGAAAGGGTCCAGGGGAATAATGATGAATGTCAAAAAAATTTAAAATGGCGTTATTTGTAATTTTATTTTGAAAACGGTTTTATTTTTAATACAAAAACAATATGCTTCACATTGTGCTTTATAGATTTAACATAGCATATGCTGATTAGCGAAACAAAATTGTACTTCTTAAAAATTTATATTAAGAAAATTTAAAAAAAATATTTGAGACTACAAAAAACTAGGAAAAAATGATGAATGCCCATTAGATAATATCGTAACTACAGAAGACATCCATGGACCGATATAGCCATTCCAATGGAAAATTAGTTGAGGTTGATTTTTCTCTACTTTCAGCTTTCTTATAGGTCTAGTGGCAAAATGACATTTCGTCTTGAATGTTGCTTGAAAAAATTCAGTCCAATTTCTGAATAGAGTTTGACCGCATTCTTCTTCTACTACAAATGGAGACGGCTTTTGTCGCTGTAGACGAAGGTGTTCCTTCTAATCATTAGGCAGCTCTGCAATGTGACGTTGATTCATTAAAGCCACTCCATATAGCAGTGTCCAAGAATTGGAAAAATAAGAGTGATGCTCTCAAGTCTTTTGCGTTGATGCACTATATAATACACGAGTCGAATTATTGTGTATTTCTTATTTTGGCCTCCGCATGAGTCACAAAATATTTTAAGATGCTTAACGGTATCAGCCAAATGGAAAAAAAAAGTCATGCAGTAATGAACTGACATCGTCCAATCCCTTTTTGGCAGTGGTATCATCATATACGTAAAATGCAGATTTCGAAGTTGAAAGAACGTGTATGTTAAAGAGAATGTAAGTAGGTTGTCTCTTATAATAGACATCTTACATCTTGCATGTTGGTCCAAATAAACCCCTAGATATTTTGTACATGCAACATTTTCAACAACATCTGCCGAGCTATTTATAATTATTGGTTCTAGACTACCAGATAATCCTGCACTTGTGGGAGAAAACGCCATATATTTGGTTTTAGAAATATTTAATTTTAACTGATTTTTGTCAAGCCAGTGTTTAACAATATTTAAAGCTATTTTAGCTTTTTGTTGCGCTCGTTCCTAAGTCTCATCAGAGCACACCAATACCATGTCGTCTGTATATGAGATGATAGTGCCAGTTTGATTAAAATTTAATAAGTTGTTTATAAATATTAAGAATAAAGTAGGACCTAAAATTGTACCCTTGTGGCACACCCATTTTTACTTCCCTGATGCAACTAAATGCTTCACCTACTCGCACTTGCTGACATCTATTTAGTAGATATGATTGAAGCAGTTTGAGTACATAACCCCTTACACCAATGTCGCTTAGTTTTTCTAGCAATTTTGAATATGATACTGTGTCGAAAGCCTTTTGTAAGTCCAGAAAAACGGCAATGGTTTATATATTTTCATGTTATGTTTGTTGATTGTTTAGACATTTTTCCAATATTTTGTTAATTTTGTTTAATAAGGAAATCGGTCGATAACTATTCATTTCTTCTTTTTTCCCATTTTTGTATATTGGGACTACAATGCATCCTTAAGCTGTTTGGGGACTACTGAATTAGAAAAACACAAATTAAATATGTGTAAGAGACCCGCTGAGATCTTTGCTTATCAGCTTTATTAACTTGACCGATATGCCCTCTTTTCCCGGTGAGGCATTAGTTTTTAGAGTAGATATAACTTTTTCAACTACTACCTTATATACGGGTTCTAGAAACATGGAGTAGATAATGTTTAAATTTTGTTGATTAGATACGTTGTGATTTATTTGATCAATATTTTTTGTGAATTTTTTTGTCCAATTTCTGTAAAAAATTGATTAAAATTGTCGGCTATCTCCTTCTTGTAATTTATAATTATTCCTTCCTTATTTATATTATCAATTTTATCATATTTTTTTTGTTTTCATTTGTAACCTCACTGATAATTTCCCAGGTTTTTTCTAGTTATCTGCGACATCATTTAGCTTTTGTTTATAGTAGTTTTTATTAAATTAGTCAAATTGTTTCTGTAGTTTTTATATTCCAATTTGAGATTTAAATTAGTTTTGTCCTTTAATAACTTGAGTTTTAGACAATCACGTTTCTTTATTGATATCATAAGTCCCAAAGTCATCCAGGGTTTTAGTAGCTTTATTTTGCTCGTTATTTTATACAAATAACAAACAAAACAAAACGACTATACGGGCTTATACAGCCCGGTAGCATTATTAATACAATTTAGGAGTTTTTCATAGAAAATGTTTGCAGCTATACATGCATTTTGTTCGTTATATACATGGTTCCAATTTATTGCTTTTATGTCATTTTTAATTTTATTTTAATTTTTTTTCTTATTTATTGGTGGTTGCCTGTATCTGCGGGTGTTAAACACTTTAAGTTATAAATTAATGGATAATGATCTGTCGTGCTATTGTGTAATACCATTGGTCTACAGTTAATTTTTTTCTCTAATATATTTGGCTTTCCAATGTAAGTGAAGATGTGCTCAATAATAGTGGAAGAGTTTTCTTCTTCTCTAGTTGGTACGTTAACTTGAGGAATAGAGCCATTTTTTTAACATATATAGATAACTTATAATAGTATTGTGATCAGTTTGTGCTTTAATACTTATATTTATATCTCCTATTATTATAACAAGAGCACATTTATTCACTTTTTTTTAATATAAATCTAGTTTATTAATAAATATTTTTATATTGATGAATTGGGTCTATATATACCAGTTAAGATTATTTTAAAGTCATTAGTTTGAAATTTGGTTTCTAACAGTGTTACTTCAGTTAAAGTTACTTTATTCATCTCTGCATGAAAGTCGCCTCAAAGGTAAATCACAACACCATCAGTTTATTGAATGTAGCCTTATTATAATAAATATTAAAACTGTTAATTTCCTCTATAGCCCAAGTTTCACTTAGGACTATAGCCGACGTTGTTCCATTAAGTGGACACACAATTCGTCATAATAGGCTTGTAGGCTTCTTATGTTATAATGAATTATTGTAAAGTTATTTGCATCTGTGCTATTACTAATGTGTTCTTTTACTGCCTCAAAATATCTGCATGTTTTTATTTCTATGTTGTTATAGTTGTTTAATATATTTAATGCCATGTCAAAGTTAGCCATCGTATAAATTTAATTAAAATAACTAATAATACTGATAAAAGCAGAATAAAATGAAGAAATATTATCTAAACTAATAGTGATATAAAGGTTTTATTCAGATAGAAGACTAAAATCAGGCAGACGTTAGAACTTTAAGTTTAAAAGTTTAGAAGTTTAAAAGTAAGCAGAATTATCATACAGTTTGCGGTATCCCAAAATATAAGCTTTAAGCTAGTTTTCCTCTGGTCCTAGGTTTTTCCTTTATTTCGTGCACTGCTCTAGGTTGTTATTTTATTGCTCCAGTTTTTGGGTTGTGCGTTTCCTGATCTTCTGTAGCTGTTGTCTGTCTAACTACCTTATTTTGACTTAGTTCTTGTCAGTTTGGAGTAGTAGGGGCACTATTTATTTGATATTCACTGCTGTTTTCTATGGTATTTTCAGTTTCTAGTTCTTCCGCGGTAAAGGCTTGTCCAACAACAAAAGGCTTTTCTTTTTAATATAACATATGCTTTTATTTTGCCTGGCTATGAATAAGTGTTTTCTCAATATTTGGTTCTCTTGTCGTTGTTTGGGGTTTAGAATCCTGAGTTATGGAAATACTTGTTCCCTTTAATTTTGGTCAGTTTTGCAGTATATTTCGTTTGATGTACCAAAAACTCTACTTTAATTGGACTAGTTGCTGATTTTCCTAAGGGGTACAGATCGTTGAAGTTCGATTTGTTTACATTGTTTAAATTTTTCACAAATGAACTGCAGTGAGATTGCTTCTCCTATTCTTTTTAAACCAAATATGATTATATTATTTTTCCTTTCTCTTGTTTCCAACAATTCAATTTTATTTTTAATTTTGGAGTTTTCCTTTTCGAGAATGTTTATTATTTAATTCCTCTATTTCTTGTAAGAGGTGTTTTTCACTAACCTCAATTGTGCATTTTAGTTTACTTCTGTTTTTCAAGATTTCTTCATATATTAATTGGTTTGTTATAAGGCCTGTGCGTCGTTCATTTTATTTTATGGATTTATGGATTCTTTTTTTTTTTCTTTTTTTTTTTCATTAGTTTCAAGTAACTGAGATTGTACCAATTTCTTTACTCTGAATGCATGTCATGCACATTATTTATTTCTTATTTATTTGCTCCAGATGTTTTACCATGTTCATAGATTTGTGTTTATGGCACTAATTAGAATGATCATTTATATACGAACCTTTCTGGATACTGGTCGATATTTAGACCAGTAAAAAATATAATATGCCCAAATGACACAGCAGTCTGCTTTTTCAACAAATAACCTAACATGAGACAACGTAGAGAGATAATGGTCGAAAATTTAACCAAACGCTCATATTCTACGTAACCATCTCACAGTATCCTTTAATGGAAATTATTTTTGGTACGTGTTGCGGTGCAAATTATTATTTCCAATCTGTTTATTGTTTGTAATTTAGGAAAAAATTTCTCAGGTGAGTAGCTGAATACTGAAAGGTACTTATGTCATTTTATTCATGTAGTTTCGTAATTGCGCTGAAATATCATTTCAATTAATCTTCTCATAACTTTTCTGGAAATTCCAACTTTTTGTAGTTTTTAATGTTTTCTTATTATTTTAGATTTACCAAAATTGACATCTGTGGATTTGAATGAATTAAAATATATGAATTCCGATCAATTATTTGATTTCATAGATGATAGATGAACAAGAGATGGACTCGATATTAGGGGAGATTCAGATGCATATGATATTTCCTCTAGTAGTACATCTATGAGTGTTCTGTCGAAAAGAAATCCAAACTCAATTGTTAGATAATAGAGCAGATTGCATAGAAAATAATACTTTGAGTCATAAACCCAGATAGATTGTTTTTCGTTGAACATCTTGTATAGCAGATTTAGTGTCATTTTCTTTTTTATAAACGGCAATATGGATAATTATGATTTTTGTATTATATAGACTTACATACGAAGAGCCTCAGTTTGTAACATAAAAATTTGGGAAATCGATATTTTAACACGTAGAAATATATAGACTTAGAAATATATAGGGGTTGTCTTTATAAACTTCTCCATTAGTTTCTTTTTGTAATTTTTTAGTGTATACTCCTGAAAAATGACGAAGATCTATTCAACCGGGTTATCAAAATTTGCACAATACGATACACTCCTGGTATTTATGATCGTATTCGCGTGGCTAGGAAGAACGAAAATTCATGGATCATTGCTAACGGAGATTATTTCCCATAGTTTTCGTGAACATTTATTTTTGATCTCGTTGATTTAGAAATAAACAATTTACTGATCCAGACTATTTCCGTTTTTTTTTCGTATTATTAGAACTAGATGCACTTATCGAGATACAACCAGATGATCCATTTTGGTTACAATAGAATAATTTTTCATAAAATGGATCCTTTTTCAGAAAAAATTCTCCATCCATTCACTTGATAAAATCAGAATTTCAAAACAACAGAAATAACGAAAAATGAGGCGCATTCTTAAAGTTGTAAAAAATGAGTTTTATTATTTTACAAAATTTTAAATAATAGTTGCTTACGTACCCAAGTTTTCAATCTTATTATACATTTCGAAAAGTTTTACCTATAAACAAATTTATAAGAATATCTACATATTTTATGTTATGATTAGTACGAAATATAAACTTTCCTTAACAAGCTTCCTTTTTAACTTCTAAATATTATTGAGCGAAGTTTTAAAATAAAATAAGTTAGCTGTAAAGTTTCGCATCTGCTCTGGGGTATGCTTGATAAAACGCAACAAATTGTATTCTTTCTTTATTTTGAAGAGGGATTAAATACCTACGGGAAAATGCCTAGAAGGTAAACGGATTATTAAACTCATTAGGTTATTTTCTGTTTTGTTTCCAACATTATTTAATTAGAAAGATTTTAATTTTGTTTGGTGGAATTATAAACTTTCTTTCTTTTTCTCTGCTTTGAAAGCACAGTTACAGGTATGCTGGATCTTAAAACGGGTCTCTGTGTAAATTATTTCAAACTAAATCGCTGAAACACGAAGGACAAGCCTATTTTATTACACGAGCGCTGTAAATGCAAAATTAGAAAAGGAATAAATATATTATTCTATGCTAGGTTATTCATTAAATTATTTCTACGTTTTCCTATCACATATTTTATCACCGTTGTACAAAGTATTTACTATTGACTTAAGTCAATGGATGTGGCCCCGAATGGATTCTGTTAGCAGAAAGGTGAAGTTAAACAAATAAGTATATTGTCTAATAATATATACAAAACAAAAAATCCCCAAAAATCTAAATTGTGATACTACGGACATTTTTAAAACTGAACGCCATTTTTTTATTTTTTGCTTACTCAGCTTCAATCATGCATTTTGGCTAAAAATATAATGAATTTGTATCACATAAAGACAAATGATTAAATTTTAATTGCGATTGCCCACTAAATGGAAGTCTTTCTTGAGGTCGCAGCATGTGCCATTCGCAAATCGGTTTCCGGTGGCGTGTACCTACTTTGCACTGAAGAAGGCATAAACCAGAAACGAGGGCATACGCTGCGGCGTCAAGAAGAATTTCCATTTATTTAGTAAAAATCTTTTACTACTGGGCAATCGTAATTAAAGATTAATAACTTCTATTTGTGTGATACAAATGTATAAATCGCCTAGAAGTGTGTATGGCAACTTCATTGATCTTCAATTCAATGAAGTAAGAGGTTTACGACTGTATACTAGTTTTATTTTTTAGTATTTTATTACTATTTGTAATTAATTTTATCCTCACTGGTGGAATACATTGCTATTTGAATTCTTATTATACCTTATCAGTAAAAATGTTATCGTCTCAGTTAAGTGTATCATTCTCTTCAAAACCTAGATTAATCAACAACAAAAACTAAAATGACAGATACAAACTAACCTTTTATAATAACATGAGAATATACATCATAGGCCCGATATGCTGTTATTACATTTAAAAAATGCGGAAAAGTACAATCACAATTATTGTTTAATTCTCTGAAGTGATCATGTAAATCAATATAAGCTTTTTTTCTCGTCAAAGTTGTTGTTATTATCTCCTTCCGAATTTTCTGCTATTTTTGAATAATTAAACACAATCCTTTATATTTTAACAGTTACAATTGTTTTTAAGTACAACTTCTTTCTTCTACCGAACTCGGTAACGCAGTCGGCTACAGCGTTAAGTGACAAACGTAGCTGGTTTACTGCCTACCGACTTTCAGGTTCAAATTCCGTCGTCAGTCCTGACAAAGTCGAAGGGAGTGGTTTTTAATCAGTATTATCCACGCCCGTGCAGCTTAGGATTTGGATTTGGGGGTTGTCAAATTTATATGGTATTTTATGTTTATGTTTCTCACAGGCTCACACCATGGTTTCATCAGCACACCGCCAGATCATTATTAGATTTAAAGCGTGCGTAGGTGACTTACTGATATCATGTGTACTTTACTCGCAAAACAATTATTGGAACTTTTGGATTCATCTATCAGTTTAATTCTCGTATAAGAGTCAAAATGCCAGGTCACAGATTTCAGTTACATATAAATTAACAACTAGGACAATCGCAAAGTCTTTTAAACCATTTTAAATACCTTACTATGTTTTATTATTTTTTTAAATATGTATTACCAAAAGTAAATACCCACTTCATTTCACTCTGTAAATTCCCAACTTTAACATGATTTGCAAAATGGGACCAGATAGTTCTAAGATCGCCTATTAATACTCTTTTCCATATAATTTTTTAATTACATACTCTTTGTGATAAAAATCGTTAATTGAATTTATTAAAAATATTTTTCTTTCGAGTTGATAAAGTTGCTATTTTGTTCTTCGTGTTTAACGATTTTGATAATTAATTTTAGGTATTTGTGAGATGCCTTTAAAAACATTTTAAGTTTGTTTATAAGTTATTTAATGGCCTAAGAGTTATTGCTGCATTTCATCAACATGCAGTTTCAACATAATCTAAACTTTATAAATAACTTATTATAAGACAATAAGCAAATTTTGCTTCACTTCCAGTCTAATAATTAAACTTAGTACAAACAAAGTAGGTACCTAGGTATTTTCTTTGTTTCTGTGTAAAATAACGGATCAAATTTATTCACTTTTAACCTGAAACGTGAACAAATAAGTAATTCTCTCCTAGGAATATTTAACGTAACCATAGAATACATGCAAATAACATTTCCTTCAAAAGAATAAACAAGAGAAATTTTCGAGTTTTCCAATGTAAGTAGAAAAGTCAATATAATCTAAATGCTCTGTTTGGATACTCGGAAGAAATCATCTCTCCAAGATTGGATTCTCTTTTCGGTTAGAAGGACGTAAATAAATAATTTGTGGTTTACAAGATTAACTATTTTAAACAGTTCTGTTTAATCAGACTATTTTAATTGTCATTGACCAGCATCTTACACTTGTATATTATTGTTTTCCATGGTGCTTGGAGAAGTAAGTCAACTTTTGTTAAATATAAACTTCAACCACAATACAGGGAAAAATTACTTTAATTTAATTATTCAAGTCGAAATCATCAACAAAAATTAATTCTGAAAAATCTTTATTAAATAAACTATTGAAATGAGTGTAGTACGCCGATATCAATAAACTATGTTATTCTTATTTTGTGCAAAATTTTATTAAAATTTCTGTAGCTATTTGCGAGATTGGGTGAGGTGGCTGGAAAAATGTTCTATATAGATTTTTCATTGCTTGCTACATTTCCTTGAACAAATTTTAAATATTTACGAGTAGACTAACCTTATTGCTCTTTCTAGATTAAAATGAATTAGAAAAATTTCATTTTATGTAGTGATAATATTGTTTCCATATGTTTTACATGTTTTTGTTATTTAATAAAATTAAGACAGGAAATTATTTTCACAGTAAACAACAATATTTTTTATTAAACGTATACTGCAATCACTAAATTTAAAAAAATAGAGAAATTGGCAAATAAGGAGGAAGAACTATCTATGGTTCTTTTGAATAACGTATAGGTAATTAAGACATTCTAAACTGAATAAAAGTGTATTAAAGAGATTCACAAAGGGATGTTAAGGGTCGACAAGCATAAAAGTTTAATTGTATGATAATGGCCAAGGACATTAAACTCTTAATCTAATATTTATATAATTGCTTGCTTTGTTTGACCTAGTCAGAAGAGAAATCTATAATACTAGATACAATACAGAATTATAGTAATATAATTACAGGATGTCTCATTACTGCACTGCACTGCAAAGTTCATGGGTCCGAAAATAATCAGTTCTAGCTGAGCTATAGTCCCTCAAAGACGATTCCTGTATGGTGGTTAGTTATTAATAAATCCGAAACGTCATACAGATATCATATTCTCTCATAATAAGGAACTACACTTTTTTATGAAATTATGATAAGCACCCTGCATACTTTCGAGAGGATGGTAATAACCAGGGAAAGAAAACTAAACAATTGTCCAGGACCGGTAGCTAGTACTGCCTCATAGTTGACAGAAGGACAAACGTAGACAAATAAAAGCAAAGGTACAAAATGAATAATGATATACACACCGCTTGATAAAAGATATTATTCAGAATGACTAAAGACTGCCATCGCATTAACATACATATTCACAACTAGTATTCGTTCTCCATTCGCGGATGTTAAATTTGAGCCATTTTTTCTGTACATATGTTTGTACAAGGTGAACGACGTTCCATATTTACCGAGGTTAGTGGTGCAAATTCTAAATAGTTCACATGGGCAGGTAGTAGAGATAAGATACGATGATAGAATTAGTCGATTATTTAAATATCTCAAGATAATCGACTACGACTTCTAAAAATTAGTAGTACCAATATTAATAAATAAGAAAAAAGTATATATAATTATTGCAAGATGAATATGATAGCGTACGGTTCAATTATTCTCTTGGTTTCGAAGTTAAAACCCTCGATCGATGAATACGATAAAGTACAAGTTAGGTAATTAGTTAATTGCAATAACAGAGTACAGCAAACTCATAGATTTGATTTAGCAAACCAGCTATAATAATTGACGAAACGTACTGTTTTTTTTATATATATATATATATAAATATATGTACATACATACTAGTGTGAAATAATTTAAAAATAGTAGTTTAAGTTTTAAATAAGTAGTTAATATAACCTATTTGTAAAGTAAATAAAACATAAAACACTTCAAAAATTAGTACGTAATACTATAATGCTCCCAATATGACACAAAATAACAACTTTAGAGGCTAATGTTACTAAAATTAGTACTACTAATATTAGTAGATTATTAAAATATCTCGATTATTCCCATCACTAATAATTTTAATGAATTTTACACATTGTTTTTATCCCAAGTTAGTGGACTATATACCAAACACCGCTCCGCAAAAGTAATTCTACGTGTTGCTAACTACTGAGTGACAAAAGATTAGTTACCTACAATATTACATACGTTTATCACATCTTCCTACCACAACACTGATTGCCAAGCTGGTTAAGTATATATTACAGGTATATAAATAAAGGCATACATATCAATGATATATTAATTCAATTATATGAAGACTTTAAAAAATATGCTTCTTTTATATAACTGCCGGATCTGAATGGCATATATTTAAAGTAATAATAATTCTGGTAATACTTTCTTTATCTTAAGTGTTCTTGAAGAAGAAATATGAAAATATTTCACTACGTTGAAATACACAAAAAATATGCTCTCAGTATATTTAAACAAAAGCCGTCGAAATATTTATTTTTAATATATTTATGTTAAAAGTCCGGAATTATAAGCTTTGACCCTGATCAGTACAAAGCTATCAACGATCAATATAAAAGTGTTATATGCATTTAAATTAATTATTAAACGTTTAAACAATGGGCACAAAATATACCTCTGTGGGACATCAACTGCAATAGAGTTTAAGCAATAGCACATTTTTAAATAAATTGTTTACTATGTTATTGGTATGACAGTGGTTCATATATCGGAAAATAAATTACAACTTTTAGGCCATCCAAAAGACAAAATTGAACTACGTGAATGATTGGACAGCAAATTATTAGTAAGGACTGTAATAAACAGTATATTGGGCAAATGAGGCTATTAATTCATAGTACATTTAATGAGCATATGATTCATCACAAATATGGAACAACAGATAACTCTAGTGTTACCCAAAATACATTTGACAACTGTTAGATAGATATTAGCAATTTAAGATTAATAGTGGTCCGATTTATTGATAACTGAGCCACAGTGTCACAAACACTGACACTGAGACTAGAGATTAGGTACAAATAGATACTACTGTTAATATAAGTTTTATTAATTTCATTTATATAATAACAAATTGGTTGGTGATGTGTTTTGAGCATAGTACCGAATAATTGTGACATTAAAGGCTCCAGCCCAATTCAAGATCATTATTTACATTTAACGTTTTGATTACCAAACTGAACACATTGTGATTCTTACTATTCAATTTTCTTTAACTTCAACGTTCTTTAATAATTATTATAATATTCGTCATCAAATTCACAATGAGAACTTGTTTATTAACAACGTATATTGTGTGTATTTAATTTTTAGTGTTTATTTCATATTAGTCATGTTATTGATTTTAATAATTATTTTAAATCTTCATGCTACGTACAAATGTCCTGATCACATAAATGAAAACATTTTTAACTAACATTTTAACATCGATTTACGTTCAACTGATTTGCTTAATGTTCTTAGCCCTTGTTCTTTTTGTTTTTTTTTATAATTTAGATATTGTCTAATAATTATTATTTATGGCATCAAAATGTTTTATTAACATAAGGGAGGTACTGAAAAAGTAATGTCCTTTGGATATTTATTTAAATGAACTTTCGATGTAAACAAATAATATGCTGGTGGTTTTTTATTATTAGTCTATGAGTAATAACACCGAAAGGCAGTTGAGAAATTTAAAAAGATCTTAAAAATAAAATTAACTATTTCTCTCAATTATTTTTTTCCAAATTCTCTTATTGTAAAAATAACGACAGGAGTTTTTTTAAAATCGTCGATATTTATAAATTTTCGAATACAGATATAAATATAACTTCTAAAAATGATTCCTTTATTTGCAAATTACCAATATTATTGACGTTTTTGCAGAAAAACACACAAGTTAATCTTCATAATATCATATATTTATAATATTTTATAGCACTATTTCCTACTGATTTGGTGAAAAATGTTTGCCTTTAAGATCAGGCCGGTCCTGTGTCCTGAGAATCCTCATGGAAAACGCCTGTATTTGGTTGAAACTAGTTTCAAGCGGTGAACAGTGAAACTTCCTAGTTAAGTCCCTGAGCAGTAGGCGTCGCGACGTTGATCATTTACGGGAATGCCACATAGATGGAGCCTGCCTGCTTTATATACAGACGGTATAAGAGCTTAAATAACATTGAAAACTAATAGGTTTTAAAAATGGTGTTAAAATCACTCACCAGAAGTAGAAACACATACAATGTGGCCTCAATAAAAATAAAATTAAAAAATATATTTAAGAGATTGAATTGTGCAAGCCGTTACTTTGTGATAATTAATCATAATGATATAACAAATAACACAATTTACTTTGTTTTTCATCGTTAATTTATTGTAACTTAACATTACTGTAGTTTCGGCACTTAAAGTGCCATTTTCGAACGATTCTGAGTGTAAATGAGTAAACAAATCAATTACAATATATGTATACTAAAACTATTGACTACTTAACTACGTTAAATATGGGAAATTTTAAATTCCGATTTATAGGTTCAAATTAGGTTGACAAATGGTTGCCAAATGTCGGTGGTATTTTACATTAAGTGCCGAAACCTCACTAACGTTAAGACGATAAAAAACAGTCGTCTCAGTGATTCCGTACTTTTACATTAAACTTGAGGCCAAAGGGTCCCGGGTTTGAATCTTGGCTAGGACATGGGTGTATAGTGTCGCGTTTAAATACTAAGACGGTAGCAGAGTTAGTTAGAGTGTTGCTGTATGGCAGAACATGGCTAGTCAGTATCTATTTCTTCTGAGTTCGAGTTTCAGCTGAGGTATCTGGCAAATGTCGAGGGGAATGATTGTTGTGTATGTGTCTGTCCTGGTTGTGTGGTGGTACAGCAATGTGTTAAACTTCGCCAGGGCGATAATATAAATATACGACTTTAAAAAAAGGCATTTTTTTGTTATCTTAATACGATTTTTGTAGGCTTGTATTTTTTATTTCTTAATCGAAAGTTATTTAGTTTTAAATTCCACTTTGAAGTTGTCAAATATGTGGACATAAAAATTGATGACAAAAAACCTATATTAGCAAAGTAAATATCAATTTAAAATAAAACAAAAATAAATATTGTTTCATATACAGTAGCAACGCAAAATTAAATATTGAAAATCAAAAGTAGATACTTGACATGAAAATTAGATAAGGAAAATAATAATAATAATAAATTATGAGTAGAGTGTACAATATGCTCATTGTGACTTCTGTGGAGGTTTCGTTGTTACAAGTTGAATTGCAATAACTTCAGTGGACTGGTCATGGCATTTAAAAGCCACGCTTGCAAATCAATATTATGAATACTTGACACTTTTTTGTAATAATAATTGTTAAATTTAAAGTAGCAATTGTATTAGATTTAAATATAAATATAAGATAATACGTAATCCTATAGTTTAAATAAAAATTAGTTTTAATTGCTAACTTTATATTTCGATTTAAGTTTTGCTGGAATTATTGGTAATACATTTTCTTGCCACTAAAACTTCCTTTAAGTTAAAGTTCGCTTTAAAATGTTGATAATACCGGGAATTAGTGACAATTATCAATTTTAAAGTAACAATTGTAAGATTTTATGTAACAATTATTATTACTTTTAAAGTAGCAATTCTAAGATTTTATGTGATAATTGTCAGATTTAAAGTAGCAACTGTGAGATATAATGTGATTGATAATTGTCAATTTTAAAGTAGCAATTTTAAGATTTTATATAACAAATTATTGTCAGTTATAAAGTAGCAATTCTAAGGCTTAAAGTGACAGTTTGCCTATGTCGCAATGTAATTAAGGCTTCTATCACAGTGGAAGCGTGTATATGTGAACTGTGATTTGCACGAATACGCACGTCTACGTGCGATCAATTGCAATTTGTCTTTAGATAGTCTGCAGCTACTGTGCGAGGATGTATCTAAAGCTAGCAGTTGGAAATGATCGCTCGTAGACGTGCGTATTCATGCAAACCATAGTTCGCACGTACACGCTTCCATTGTGAGAGAAGCACTAATTACATTGTGATGTTCGCAAATTGTTACTTTAAGCCTTACAATTGCTACTTTATAACTGAAGTTGCTACATATAATCTTACAATTGTTATTTTAAATCTGACAATTGTTACTTAAATCTTACAATTGCCACTTTAAAATTGACGATTATCACTTTAAATCTTACAATTGCTAGTTTAAATCTAACAATTCCCAGTAAGCTTGCGAGGCTACAAATGTTCTGGAGAATTCTAAAATAGATCAACATAATAACTAAGTATGTAAATGTATATAAATACTCTTCAAGATGTTATTTTCTGTTATCAGATGGCCAAAAAATGGCTAAAGGTATAGTTTACAAAGGACGTTACTTGTAGAGGTTTATTAAACTGATATAACTTGCATAAATAAGAGTAGTTTTATCAAACGCTGGCAGAAATTGCAAAAAGAGGTTTTATTGTTTCTAAAAAATTAAATAATTGATGAGATATTTGTAAATTGTTTTTATTACTCACAAGATATCAGGTTATATTAGTTTCATAAACCTCAAAGTAATGTCTTTTGTAAACTCTATATTTAGCCTTTTTTTGGACTGACATCGGAAAATAATGTCTTGAAAATAATTTATATATGTTTCATAAATAAGGCCTATCTATTTTAGAATTCTCCTCAGAACAGCCGAGGTTGCTTTACACAACTCCGTCATTTTGTACGACCAGATCGAAGACGAAATTACTTATTGTCGCCACCATTGTGATGCTGACAAAAATAAAGTGAATAAAAATGTGAATTTAGGCGATTTTGTTCAATCTTATTATGACACTTTAAGTTTACAACCACTAGTAAAATAATCACTTATGTGTTGGCAGGTTAAATCACTCAATTTTGTTTATCCAAAGAAATAGTTTTTTTTCCACAACCTCATCATTTTTGGAACGCACTCATTTTTTTGGCTTACAATGTCCATATTTTACCATGAACTAGTCTGCGTTGACAAACTTTGGTATCACAATACTCTTAAGATCTATTGAAATATCACACATGCAGCCTACAACAGATTTTCAAGGAATACATATTGCATATACTGTGAACCACCATAATGAATGTATAATAAAGTATTCATTATGAAATCTATAAGAGTCAATAATGAACCTCTTAATAAGTGCTTAAGTGTAGTGATTTAACACCATTATTATAGAAATGAACAGTTACTTCTGGAGGTCAAGAGTTATTTTGTAACTGACATTCATAAATCTAACGGAAGTTAATAACTCTCACACAAGAAGTCACAAAAGAAGTTTTAACTCTCAAAAACTTCTTCAATAATACTTAGAGGAGTAATATGTTACCTGGGTTGTTACATAAAAGTATTAAGTACTAAAAATTTTATTTGCAAGCGTGGCCTTTAAATGTCACTATACATGATCAAACTGATGATCACATCACAATCAATATGACCTTGACGTGATCGACCTAACCTCAATCTATTTAAGATAAAATCATCAGTTTATTGCACAATTAAATTATTCGTTTCATTATTTGTGATTTGATTTATGTATACGTCAAAGCAACGTAAACTTTTTTGTGAATATGTGATAGAATCTTATTGTTCCGTTGAAGGTTGAAAGTGTAAGGAAAGTTTCGATTTTGCCCGTTGCATTGTATTGTGATTGTGATTATGTAAGGGCTAGTATGATAATTTAGTGTTTTGTTGCGGTATAAAAACGTATTTAAGAGTTACATTGGGTAATTATATCATCGCTACTAAATTTAGTTCGTTTTGTATCCAAATGTCAATACTTATGTAAATAAAGTGGAAAAATAATTTATACAGATTTTCTTTAAGCTAACACAAAAAATTACACCTTACAAAAGGTTTATTTATTTAATACAACAAGAAATAGACAATAGTTTCATAAGCCAAAACAATTTAAGTTGGGTTATGTATCATTCATTGTTTATCTGCACGTGTTTATTTTTATCAGGTAATGCCAATGCAGTAAGCCATGAACTGTGCAGGATGCGGACCAACAGAAATGTGAGGATTAATCTTTTAAATTTAAATATGTTCATTTATTTATCTTTTTTAGTAATAAATGCTAATAGCTATTTAACAAAGTCAAAGAAATTAATGAATTTGTTGAAAAGCTACTCATCTTAAATGGTCATCATACTTTTTCGTCATCCTTAAGCATCAATGAGAATGTAGTTTGAAGGAATATTAGTTCCCCAAAACAGTTTTAAGAAAATTTGTGTATATGATGTATAGAGAGAGAGCACCGCTAGTAATACCTTATTTACCATTTACTTTGGAAAATTATTTGTTACTATCTAGTTCAATTTTTTTCTTATTTTTCCTGTTTTATTTCTAAAAATTTTTGTTTTGTTTCTTACCAGTAGTATGCTTTAAGAAAAAATCCGTTTAACTACTTTTTATGGTGTTTTAAATAAGCCATGCTGAATGTCTTTTAACTAAAATTGGACAAAATTATGTTTTCAGTGCAAAAAATTAATAAATACCGACTAAAAAATTTAAAGAAATAATAAAAAGTAAAAATTTGTACTAAATTTTGCTAACGTTCTCGAGGATCCCTAAATCATTAATGTACTAGATCCAATCTCAAAATTTTTGAGGAGACCGACTTCTGCTACAAGTATTTAGTGATTTCCCACAAATTACTAAAATTAGGATTATCTTTTCTGTATGTTTGTTTCGTAATTAGAGAACTCTAAACACAAAATTATTCTTTCTCTAACAGTGTTTAGTAAATATGTAGAACATCACAATGGGAACGAACACCTTGTATATATTATTCATAATTTACATTAACTTCACTTACATATATTTAATTAGGAGGAATTGATTTCTGAAAGTTGCATAAATAAAGTGAAGAAAAGATATTTTTACTAAAAAAAGATTTTTACAAAGTCAATCAAGTTTCTTTTTTTTCGGAAAATAGGGAAATTGAAGGAACTTTTAACTATTATTTAGATTATTTAACTGCCATTGTTACTGGCAATCTCAACAAACAGTAAAAGTTATTTATCAAAGAACTTGAAACAGTCATTGTTTTAATTTTACCTATTATACATCGCGTATAATTATTCTCTTGAGAGTAATATATGAATATAATTTATAAGGGCAATTTCTCATGTTTGCTAAAATTGAAAATACCTTTGAACTTTTGAGTTCAATAACAATATCTAAGTTAGTTGTCTGGTACAAGGCCTATCCTACCTCTGTTATTTTAATAAGAAACACGAATATATTCTCCGAGATTCAATTTCAAATTAAATTACTTAATTAAAATTACGGGCAATAACTACATAACCTTCAACGCATGAATAATGGTTTCTTTAGTGTCATATAACTAGATGTAATAACAGCAATTGGGTGTTGGAAAGTGCATAGATAAATGTTTATATTAAGTATTTAGAGAAAAAAAATTATAGAATCCGCAAAAGTTCTTTAAATACGAAAATAAGGATAATCCGTAATAAAAACGGCAAAAAAAAATAGTGTAAATAAATTACTCAAACTGCCGTGCAAAGAGTCGTTCCTTATATACAACGCGTGTTTAATCATCAAGATGTTACCATCTGAAGATGACTAAAACTATTTTATACTACTTCCAATAAGTGCAGTTAGTAAAAGAATGCGAGTTGGGGCTATCAAGAGTATAGTATGTAGTGGAGCGAAAACAAAATATTCTCCGTTCTCAAGAAAAAATTTTTCAGCGTAGAACAAAGTCAGACCTGATGGGTTTTATAAACGGAATAATTCTACATAAGAAATAGCTATTTACGAAATTTTTTGTGGCACAGGACTTTTTTACTTGCTTTTCTTTAACTCAGAATGTAGTTATTTTCCAGAATGTTTGTCTTCAAATTTTGTATCCTTCATTTAACACACTTCCTGACATAATCAATTGATAAAATTTTGCACAGTTACTAAGGTCGGATGACAATATAATATTTCACTGTTACTTTTGCAAATATCCATGCGTAGGGGGCGAGGGGGGGGGGTGGAAATTGAAAAAGCTGGAAAAGTATGATAATTTAATGTATGACAATAATGTAATTAAAGTAGGACTAAAAAGTAGAGAAAAAAAATACAATTTTTTTAAACTTGCTTTTCTTAGGCGTACTAAAAAGTAAAACATAATTTCTTTGCCAAAAGAAAAGCCAAAAAAAAGTAAGGCGTGCGCACCATGTACAATCCGCGTACAATCACACAAAGTTCGCACGTCTTATTTTTTTGGCAAAGAAATTATTTTTGACTTTTTCGTATAACTAAGAAAGCAAGTTTTTAAAACTTTTTCCTTTATTTTTTTTTGTATCGAAAAAACATAAGAAATTGATTACTGATAAATATCATATTTTTAACATTTACATCGTCATATCTCTAAATCTAATTGAGCTATCGTTTAAAATACTAGTAAATTTCGAAATTGTTTTCACTCGTAGCCCAGTTTCTTATTTGTGAAAAATTTGTAACGCATTATGATATGATAAACAAGTAAGGCTAAATTCAAGAAAACAAGACTGGACAAAAAAATGTGTTTCTGTCGGGCAAACTAAAAGTAGTATCATGCATCGTATCGTAAAGTACAGGGTGGGCAAATTTCGATGTTTGTATAGGGTAACTCGGAAATAGGGCTGGGCGATTGTCAAAAGTCATATTCGATTATCGATTATTGAAAAATAATCGATTATTTCGATTAATCGATTATAATCGATTAATCGATTAATCAAATAATCGATTAATCGATTAATCAAATAATCGTATAATCGAAAATCGGTTATAATCTATTAATCGTAAAAGCGATTAATCGATTATAGTTGATTTTAACCAGTCTTAATCGGTTATTCGATTCTCTTGTCCACCCCTAATTTACGCAGTTATAGCATTCATCTTAGGGTTATTTTCAATTTTATTTACATACTGTTTATTTATATGACTATAATACTATAATAATTGTATTAAGTAAAAAAATAGATCATGAGGATAGAATAAATAAAGGACAGTTGTTATTTTAATATTTTGATTGATATCTATTATTTAGGCTGGGCGATTGTCAAAAGTCATAACCGATTATCGATTATTGAAATAATCGATTATTTCGATTAATCGACTATAATCGATTAATCAAATAATCGATTAATCAAATGATCGATTAATCGATTAATCAAATAATCGATTAATCGATTAATCAAATGATCGATTAATCGATTATATAAAAGGAATTAATCAAATGATCGATTAATCGATTAATCGATTATTTTTCGATTAATCGATTATTTTTCCCAGCCCTACTCGGAAACTGCAAGAAATACAAAAAATGTAAGACACATCCTCGATCTCTTTTTTTGAGATAAATGGGAATCATAGTTGGCTATGGTTTAGTTAAAAAGGAAATTTTTTCTCTTTCAAACTATATATCATATGTGGGGTCGGTTTTGATGTGTAAGTATTTAATAGCGAAAATAATCTTTTGCGTTTTTTTATATTTATTCCAAGTAGGCGTGTGTCATCTATGACAGTATTTATCCGTTTGTCAGTAATTGCATATTAATAATTTTGTTTCCGTAATAATTACACCCCATTCATCTATGAGATCGCACGTCAACGGTACGGTGAGGGTTCATATCAGACCAATAGTGCTCGTTATGCCTCTTGAAAATTCCTGCACCACTAATGTAGGCTTCATCTGTCCAAGCTACATTTCTACTTGAAGTTGAAGGATTTGCAATCGCTGTTCAAATTACAGTTATAGAAGTTTCTTCAGCATCATCAGTGTTGTAATTTTTTGGTCTTGGCTTGTTGACGGACCCAAAATTATTGAGATTTTCTTTTAACCTTTTAAAAATTGCTTTATTAGGTTGTCTTCTTTCTGGATAGCGATTGAAATATATTTCGGATGCAGTATCACAATTGTTATTATTTTGAATAAAACATTCTGGCATATCATATTTCTCATAATTTTCGTAAGACATCTTCAATTTTACGATTAAATGGGGTGTTATTATGACGGAAACAAAATTATTAATATGCAATTTACTGACAAACGAATAAACACGGGCATAGATGACACACGCCTACTTAGAATAAATATAAAAAACGCCAAAAGTAATCTACTAAAAGATTATTTTCGCTATTAAATACTTACACATCAAAAGCGACCCTACATATGACATATAGTTTGAAAGAGAAAAAAATTCCTTTTAACTAAATCATAGCCAACTATGATTCCCATTTAAAAAAATACAACTTGATGCCATAACTCGAAATTGCACCTTTTTTTAAATTTTCTCGACGCCACTGTATTATACAGAAAAAGTGTCTACAGAATGTGAAAGTTATTTTTTCTTAACTTCACAAACAACCAAGATATTGACATGTGTCTAAAAGTTGAAAAAATCGCCAGTGTATTTGTCTCGAAAAAAGAGATGAGAATGTATCTTCTATTTTTTGTATCTCTTACAGTTACTGAGTTACCCTGTGCAAACCTCGAAATTTGCCCACCGTGTATATTAGCAAATTATAAAGAACAAAAATCTTAATACAAACAACAATGAAAGTAAAGCCTTCTAAATCGATTAAAAGTAGTAGTAATAGCTCTTCGAACATCAGTAATATGTGTTTTATATTTTGTAATAAAAGTAGAAGACGGAACCGAGAAAAATTAGTATAGAAACAGGTACAATAACATACATTCATTTTTAAGTTTTATTACCATGCAAGTTTGTTTTAACCCTCAGTGTGACACAATGACTAGATTTACTATGAATGAAAACATGGAGAATAGTAGGGTTAAAATTTTTCGTGATATACCTACATTAAATACAACAGTTTTTAAGTAACTATTTGTCTTATATCCTCCTAAAATAATTATTTATGAATAATTGCGACTAATATTTCTAATAAATTTAAGATTTTTGTTAAGAAAAAATGATTATATATAAGTACCAGTTCATTTTCGCAGGAAAATGAGCAATGTTAGTTAAATTCGCTAAAGGGCTAAAATGTAATAGATCAGTGTCCTGTCAACCATATGTAATATGTACATAATTCATAATATGTAACAGCATAGCAAAGTATTAAAACATTTAATTTAATTATTTTAATTTTTGTTATATTGTCTACAGTTATTTATTTTTGGCATCTTATAATGTTTCGTCGCACTTTCTGTTAAATAAACCTGGTGCGCTAAAAGGAAAGATAGACGTTGATACTTTGAAAAAAAAAAGTTTTAGCCTATCCTAAAAAATATTAACCTGAAAATGAAACTTAAATATCAAATATTTAGAGGATTTAGAGCCGATCTTTGGTATCCAAGGAATCTATGTAATGATAAAGTTAATAGGAGGTAAAAAGATCAGCCCGTAAAGTTTTGGAATACTCTCTGATTCCATTATCAAAATCAGAGGAGAATTTCTTTGACAATAGATTTTTGTAACAACAAAATAACCGTTTTCTGTTTATATATTTCCATAGATACGTGAGACATTATTGTTACGTGTTTGCTATCCCCACAAACACCTATACTCGTAGATTCGTCGATTGAAAGTCCAGGTAACACTTACTCACTACTTTATTTACTAATTGGTAATTAACAACAATAGATTATTTTTTGTCTTAACTATAATCACAATTAAACACTTATAAGTCTCTTTCTTATTTCTTCTTTGCTCGTTCACGTTCGACTTCAGACTCAGGCTCGGCCCACCGTGTGTCTTATTTATACATCCGTTCACAGGGTCTAGGGCATTCCAGGATATTCTCGGCCGTTCGTGTACAATTCCAGTATCATCTAGCCAGTCTACACAGTCTAGTGGCGTTACATTATGTTATATCGACAATTTTTCTACATACCTCGTCTCTATGGATTTATAACCAAGTCGTTAAAAAATCTACAGTGTAATTAATTGGACACATATTTATTACCGTTCAATAAACTAATAGTGGATTTTTTTAAGTTTTCCTTTTGTATTATCACTTTCTTTTTCCAAAATTTTTGCAAAATCCCACTTATTGATGTCAATGCTGTGCCACGCGTTTTCACATATTTTTGATTTTCAAATTCTCCTTTCCAAAAATTATGCTAGGAAAGGAGATTTTTATATGCAGAAATACTGTTTATATTTTTGTTTATTTCGTATTAATAAATCTATACTATATAAATTAATAAACTGTTTTTTTAATCAGTCAGACAATTAATCATATTTTAAAATTTCTCTAGTAATAATTATGTTAACTCATTTAGCTCTGAAACTATTATTTTTTGAAATTTTCTTTTTTTTCTTGCGATTGTTATTCAGTGGATACAGTTAATTAATGAAAAAAATATTTAAAAAAAAATTGAAATGATGTGATTGGTTGAAACATGGTGTCCTTTTAAAAGGACGGTAGGGCTATATACTACTATTAAGTAAAAAACAAGATAAGGTGAGAAACTTGAAAAGTATTTTATTTTAATATTGTATGACATAAATAAGTGACTAAATTGTGTGCTAATTTACAAAACAGTCTTTGGGATGTAAACCGACATCACATTTGCGGCAAACAAAATTTGCTTTTTTGTGACATACCGCGCATCGTCGCTGATTTTCGTGATACATAACCAGTTGGTCTAATCTGTAGGAGCGAGAAAACTCATGCAAATGTTTAGAAGATTTTGAAGGACCTCTCCTTGTAGCCCTCTTGTGGGTTTCCAATAGGTTAATAGCTACGGCTCTTCGAAATTCTAGTTGGTCTAGATTCTCACTATTGCTTTTGTGTAAACGCCAGGCGCTTTGCAGAGCCATATCTACACAATGTGCAAATAGGGGAAAATACCATTTTTCCCCCTGATTGAAACTCTGTATTCGCTTAGGTTTTGATCACCACGATCTACACCTCCCAAATTTTCGTTATAAGATTTTATCATTCGGGGTTGATCTATGTAGATGTGTTTTTTTTCTGATTGTGAAAACCTTTTTACTTTATTTACTGGAAAAATTTTGAGAGCATTTGAAGCTACACTCACAACGCCATTGTCGTTCCACTTAGTTACAACTATCTCATTATCGGCCAAAACATACTCAAAAACACCACGTTCTATTTTCTTTAGTGTAGCTGCTTTGGATAAAAAAGGATGTGGCAAACGATTTTCTCTTAGGGTATCAGTGGCTTTTATGTTTCTTAGTTTTAATTCTTTGAGTAGCGAAATGGAAGTAAAAAAGTTATCAAAATACAAATAAAAGGAATCGTAAGGCATTGTTTCTAAAACATCTGCATATTGCAAAACTACAGATGCTCCGAGTCCCATATGTTTGTACTTCTCAGACAGAGTAGTCGAAGATCCTTGATAGGGGTCAAAATAAACAATATAACCTAGACGCAAAGCACCAATCCAGAATTTGTAACCCCACCGGATTGGTTTACCTCTGATGAATTGTTTCCCGCTGTGGCGCCCAAAATAAGGAATCATAGACTCGTCTATGCTGTGATTTTCTTCAGCGGGGGGCGTACTCAAAAAACTTGTAGTTTAGAATATCAAATAAAGGCCTCATTTTCGAATATTTATCTGCTTTGTTTAGCTTAATATTATCATTGCAATGCAAATTACTCATAATATATTGAAATCTATCGCGCGATATAGCCTCACATACCAGTTTATTATTGGCATCATCCCTATTTTGCCAAAGCATTTGTTTTCGTGGGACAGGCATATAACCACTCAAAAGAAGAACTCCAATGAAATACAGTAGCTCGTCTGCGGCAATGTCTCCTGCTCGATTTTTTTGCTGGGCAAATAAATTCGAAAAATTGAGTATTTGATTTATCACTTCCTCATCAAAGAACAACTGAAACGTAGCAGCAGGTGAAAGATTGTTGTTCACAGATGATACAATTTTCCAGTTGGAAAAAGTCGTTTGTTCTAAATCACTAACTTTATACTCAAAAATTTTCAGAACTTTTGGTCTTCGTTCCACAAATGCTGAGAGAGGTTTATCATCGCCACTATCCCAGTCCTCTGAGTTGTTTTCTAAAACCATTTGCACTTCTACTTCGGCTCTGAGTTGTGCTCCAGGCAAATTTTCTACATCTACAAAGTCCTTATCACCTGAATCTTCGTCAGTGTCGCAGTCCTCATTAGCATTTTCTGGTGGAAAAATTGCTATTTGTTCCGGAAAATCAAGGACACTGTTTTTTTTACTATAATATTGTTAATAATTTGGATAAAATTGTGAGGTTATGGTACTTACGGCATTTATGGGTCTATATTGTATCCAAACAAGACATAATAGAGCCGTTATTGTCATTAAAAACTACGGTAGCTTACCTTTTGTCATTCATTGTAATTGTCAGATGGACGGTCCAGTAGAAAAACGTAAACTATAGACTAAACATCAACAGTTTTAACAAACACGTGCTACAGACTTATTGGCAATGCTTTGAAGTTAGAAATTTAAGTGGCGCCACCTGTATTCAAATAGTTGCAATAGATACAGGTAAGCAAATTTCTACCGTCCTTTTAAAAGGACGGTAGGACTATATGGGTTTTAAAGAAAGAAAGAAATATACGTAGTAAATGTATTAATAAAGATATTATATTCCAGCCGCTTCCCTTCATCGTGGTGTACCAATTCCCCATGCAAATTCATTTCTCAAAAACTGTACCTAAAATGTGACGTTTTATTTTTGTTAAAGTTTTGGGTTCATTTCTTTCGCAGCATGTATGTCAGAAAAAAAATAAAAAATAAAAAAAGTTTATCGCTTAGTGCAAATTTTACTATACAAAATATGAAGGGCTAAATTTGGTGTTTTTTTTTTTAAAAGAAAACCTGCAATTATTTTTAAAATTATATTACGCTGTAAGCACCGCTATATTGTCTGAAATGATTTTCTATAATGGTAAAAACTTTTTGACGTAAAACTGACACAGTCGTTTGATAAAGAAGAAATTAATCTACTTAGCAAGGGATTAAATTTTGTTTTATCTGCCTCTGAAGGTATTTTAGATGAGATTGTTGAGAATGTTGAAAGTTCAGTTCAATACCTCCTTGATTCCTGATGATTTTTCAGAGAAGCTTGCAGAAATTAAATCTCGACAAATATTGTCACTAAAGTAAATAGGAAATCAAAATCCACAAATTATCAAATGGTTGCTTGAAAATAATTGTTTTACTTAAAATCTGATAAGGGCAATAAGGTTGTTATTTTAGAAAAACAGTACTATTATGAAAGAGTAAACAATCTTATTAGTAATAGTCCTTATAAAAAACTTTCTAGAAATCCATTAACAACACTGAAGTAAGAAATGTACTTAAATCCTGCAACAACCTTATTACTCTAGCTTTAAATAGGTTACATGTATCTAACCCAAGTGTACCTACATTGTACTCTTTGCCTAAAATACATAAACCAGGAAAGTTGATGCGTCCTTTTGTATCAACAATTGGATCACTGACTTACCACCTATCAAAATAGTTAATAGGAAAGTTTACCTATTGCACCATCTAGTTTCTCTGTGATTAATTCCAATGATTTCATTAATAAGGTGAAAAATATTGAGTTGCAAGAAGGTGAAATTTTGATCTCCTTTCACGTTTGTTCATTGTTTGCAAGTGTTCCGATACCACAGACCTTGAAATACCTTAAGGATCTACTCGAATCAAACAATCTCAGTCAAGATGTAGTAAAATAATATTTTCAACTCACTAAACTTTGCATGAAACAAAATTGCTTTCGATTCAACAATAATTTCTTCAAACAACATGAAAGAACAGCAATGGGTAACTCTTTATCACCAGTTATTGCCAGTTTGTTCATGAACAGATTCAAGAGAGAAGCAAAATACGAATTCGAGTATTTCCCCAGAGTTTGGATTAGGTATGTCGATGACATTTTTGCAGTGTTTGCCCGCTTTATTGGTTACGTGACAATAGTAGCAGGTAGAAATATGATACATTATTAGCATAAGGCAAGTTTTAATCATCTCCAGATGATGCCAACTTGGTTGATGAAACGCGCGTTGAGTGCAGTATATGGTGTTTTGGTGTTTCGTGGAAATTACATCAGTATATCTTCACATCATAGGTTTCAACCCACTTCAGAATTACTCTTATGGTTTATACAATAGTTAAACTATCGTACAAACACATATCCATGCAAGAATGTCATCAGCCATCATATTGAAAAAATTGACGCTGAAGATTGTCAATCATAGATAAAACGAAAAATGAAAAATCAGGTTTCTTATAAACGTGGATTCATAGTACACATACCGTATACCGTATGCTCAATTGTATGCATATGATGACTCAAATTATAGAAAAGGCATTCATGGTGTGAAAAGCGTAAGTTGTGCGCATGCGCAATATACTGTAGAAATCTGTCATGTGATACACACATTTTAATTCGAATATTTCATTTTATTACGACATAGGTATTTAAATAAAATTATAAAAAATAATAACAAGAATTATATTTTTTTAAATAAAAACAAGTACAACTCAATAAAAATAAGGGTTATTGTTCACAGGTTATTGTTCTGTTCCGCAAATGTTGTATCTGTGATGAAACTAATTTGCGAATTTATCGGACCACGTACTATTTTAACTGATTTCGTAGCGACAACCATAAAATATTAAAATAAACCATTTCTTAAAGCATACAGCATAAGTTACGACGACTATGAATGCCTAGATGAATTTACATATCTCAATTTCTGATACGTTCTACGGTTGTAGCATATGGCATATGGTACGTGCACTATGAATCCACCTTAAGTCTGTTTAACTTACCAGACCTCCTTATCAGTAAAGCTGCGCAAGAAATTTCTCATACAGCACAGTCACATATCATAGTAGATACAAATATGGTTTATAAAATTCATTACCTTTTATTTTTGGTGTATTTAAGATGGGGATGTTCCATGAGATCAAATTTGACGACATCTAATTTCCATGATATTTGTTTCTAATAGCCACCCAGTATATCTCTTCGTATTTCTGAAGTTTTATAGAGACCGATAAAGAATATCCCATGAGATATAATTTCCACGACTTCTAATTCCCACAAAATCTAACTCCCACAAGGTCTAAAACTCCGATGCCATTTCCCCATGATATCTAACACATCACCCTGTATATCATTCGTTTGGCTTGCCAAATGAGTTTTATCGTTGTAACATATTTAAAAACACTGATTTAAAAATCCCACGAGATCTAATTCCCACAAGATCTAAATTCCATGAAATCTAAAAGTGTGACGTTGCCGTACATATTTATATAATGCATTACGTGTATAGTTTTCAGAGACGTAAGAGTAAGTATAATATACTATACCATAAAAGCAATACGTTTTTTTGATAAAGTACTACTAACAATAATAAGTTATAAAAAGAATTTCCCAATCATTACTGAGTCTTATACAGAATAAAATCAAATTTAACCAAAGTTCATGAAATTTAAATCCACATATGTATTTACCTTATAGTAAATTTGAATTTTGGAAATCTTGGTAAATATGTCTACGTATTTTGATTGTGATTGTGATTGTATATTTCTATATACAAACTTAAATGGATTTATCATCAGAAGCATTTTATTTACCCGAAACAATTTTGGGTGTTAACGTAACATGTTTTCTCAAATATACATATTTATATTTTTGTAGAAATATGTAAAATTATATCAATAAATTCCATTATTAATATCTATAATATAACAAAATAATAAATAATTTGCACGCATACATTCACTGTTTTGGTGACAAATCACACTATAAATTTAAAATTTTTACGGATATAAAATGAATTTATAACTTATGCTGATATCTGGACGTTATGTGTGAAATGGCGCCACAATTAGATCTCATAATTATATCTCGTGAGAATTAGATTTTATCTTGCTGATATGCTGATATCTGGACGTTATGTGTGAAATGGCGCCACAATTAGATCTCGTGGCATTTAGACCTCATGGGATTTTCTTATTGGATCCTTTAGATCTCATGGGAATCCGAAATAGGTTGTTTTAAGTATGCGTCCATAATAAAACACATTCAGAAAACCGAACATATATACAGGACGAAAATCATGGAAAAGTCGTGGGAAAATAATTTTGAGGTGTTTAGTTCTCGTGGGAATTATATCTCATGGTAATTGGACCTCATGGGAATTAGACCTTAAGACAACAATATCTCATTATCCCAAGAGAGAACATTTGCATAAGTAACATAGTTTGTATATTACCGGGGGGAACCTTTTAGAATTTGTAGTACATTTTGTATGTTATCAACTTAAAGGCTCTGCTAATGATAATAACGCATTTTCTAGTTTACGTATACAGCCCACTCCTATGGCATAACTGTCATATATTATGTGTATATTTGCTTCTACTTGTGGATTATTGAATTGCTGCTGGTCATCGGAAATGGATTTTGTGTCATCCTGTGTCATCAATTGTAGAATGATATTTTTTGCCTTGAAAATATTGATAGTAAGGTTGTTCAACGAGTTAGATTGAAGAGGAACTGGAATGCCAGGGCAAGCTGATCGACGCTTTTAGTACGTTTAACCGAGCTCGGTGAAGCAGAGAGCTAGAGCGTTGTGACAAATCTAGCTGGTTTATTGCCTACCGACTTCTGGGTTCAAATCCCGGCTTCGACCCTGACGAAGTCGAAGGGAGTGGTTGTGTGTCATCATCAGTGTAACCCCCACCCGTGTAGCTCCGACTTTGAATTTGGGAGTTGTCTAATTTATGTGGTGTTTATGTACGTTATGTTATGTTTAGTGGCTTTCACAAAAACCTGTTTTGTTCTAGATAAGCTCTGGATAATTCCGTCGACTTTCTTTGGCTACAAGATGAAGTGCATGAACTACGTTCGCATAAATAACTTTCAGTAACTAGCTAACTTTAACCATATACTCTGCTCTATGTGTAACTAACATTAATACTGGGACTTACCAACACACATCGTCTCAAGCGGTTTTATTATAGCTGTTGTATGGTTACGCATTTAGTTTTCAGTATTTTACTGGCAAGTAAGTAGAATCCGATTCTAAAAAGCACAGTATTCGTCATTTCATCAGCTGTTAGCATTTTTTTTCCTTAATTCTTGTTTAAGTCTGTTTATAATTAACTGTTTAAAATGTGGTAACTTACCACTTGCAGTTCTTCTGCTGGTTAATTTTCAGTGTGAGATATACTTCTTCCAAAAATAGATCAAACGATTTTTTTGTCAAACACCCATAGTGGAATATTACAAACATTGAACATAAATACAGTCACATAAAAATATGGTATATGGAAACACATGTTTTTTTATTTTATTGATGCTACACTGATTGTAAAAGTTACCTTGAAGTATGTGTGTTTGACCCACCGTGAAATTCAGATTCAGTAAATATTGGACAATTATTAATACTACTATACAAGTTCCAATAAGTGTGGTCAGTAAAGGAATGCGAGTTGAGGCTGTAAAGAGTATAGCCGGTACATGTGCAACAGCCGCTAGCCGACGGCACGCGGCGATCACTGCCATACATATTCTAAAGCATGTGCCGCTTCACTATTAGGAGCCCCAAATTCCTTTACTGACTACAATTATTAAAAATGGTATATACGTTCGATTTTGGAGAGTAGTATATATATAATTTGGAGGCACCCCTTCCTAATACAGATTTAAATACTAGTTTTTCCTTTTCTATCTTACGACTTACTACCACATGAATAAATCTTTGAAGCTTGATTATCAAAAGATACAGTTACCCAAGAAAGAAAAAAAAATACTACAAATAACATTCTGACAATACTTTAATAAAATTAAATATGTAAATCTAAAAATATCTAACTTTAATTTAGTAACATTAGCAAACCTAAAAATGCGAAGCATCATTGTTAATGTATCAGCTAGTCATTCAGTCGATATATTTTTATTGTGGGATGAATTGAGGCCGAAAAAGCCTAGATTATTACGATTTTATTATATTATCCCTAATGAAAATAAAAGGGTTCTCCAGCAAGCATGAAAACTAATGCTAAGCAATCAATTCCAGGGATGAACTGCGCATTATGTTCGAACAGATATGTAGTAGTAAATTTTTAGGTGATCATCATAATAAAACACAAATTATGTTACAATAACGAATATAGGATATAAATGTCAGTAGATGTATATGTCTCTCGGAGAATGGCTTTTTCATTTTTATTGTAAAAGTAGAGCCGTAAATTATATTTAATATACAATATACGAGTGGGAATATCCATGTGAATATTGATGTCCTATAAAAGTGATATACTTATATAACAGCGTCGTTCGAACGAAAAAATACTCTAACTAAAATAAAGTAGATCATTACGTTACCCAATGATGGCACAAATAGTTTATTAGGTGAACATGAAGAGGTCTATTAATTATAGTGTATAGGAAGGCGCTAATTTATTTATTTATTTTATGTTACACCATCCAATAGTATTTAAACCAATTATAAGATGGGGACATACAACAAATTAATATAAAATAAACATATGTATACATAAATAAAATAAATAATTAACAATTACAGTATATCGCAAGACAAAAATAAAACAAAAGTAAATAAAATAAAATACATGAAAGATATAATTAGTTATATACCTTTTTCAGAGAACCATAATAATTAGAATTAAATATATCAACTCTGTTCTGCAGGTTATTACAGGTTTCACACATAAAATGTAAAAGCTAAAATTTTAATAAATTTGTTCTCGATGTGGCAAGGTAGAAAGTATACACTACAGCCACCAGTTTGAGCCCTTAGAACATGAAAAAATCAAGCTGTTCCAAAAGATGAGGACAATCAAATTTATTGTTTAGAAGTTTATTTATAAAGATTAAGGCATATGTTTTTCTCCTGTCACGCAGACTTACGACAGAAAATCTCGTTAACAAATACTGTTGACGGATTCTAACGGGTGTGTACAGACCATCCAATTTTTACTACATAAATTTTAGGAAACATCTTTGAATGTCTTCTAAACTTTCCGTATAGACATTCAATATACAAGAGACAGCCGTATGTCAAAAATATGAAAAAAATAGCAGCGTTATGTTTAGAAAAAATTAACATCTACAGTAGTTTTTCGCTATCGCAACCAATTTAAAATGAATGCAGTAATAATTTTCATTAAAAATATTAATTTCGTTTTTACGTTTTTTATTTGGATAAAATACTAACTTAGCATCGTTTTTCTCAGTGAGGTTAATCTGAAAAAATTTTCTACAGGTCCTTTTTAAACAATTTCTCATTCTGAATCATTTTTATTTGCAAAACATTTTATAATTTATTATTATAAGAAGGAGTCATCCTGGTGTACTGACTTCACTAATACTCAATTTTTACCGTGGATCTCCCTTCTAAAGTTTCAAATTTTCACGTTCGAGAAAATCATATCAATTTACAGACACAAAGACAAAATGCCAGTTTGATCCCTTTTATGATTCCAAAACTTTTTCTGATATATAGATGAGAAAGAAAAATAAAAAAAAACCGTATAAACTGGGCTAAACCTGCTTGACACATTTTTGAAGTTTTTACAAAGAATATGTTATAGAGGGCTTTAGAAAAACTTTTCATGATCCTGGTTTCTCATAGTTTTACTAGCTGCTACAATGCTTCGCACTATCCAGTAAAATTAAAATTTACAAAAAATTACTCACTCATTAGATATAGCTGAAAGAAAAGATGAAATGAATTATAGGCAGTTTTGCTATAAATTCTCATAAAATTAGTTGCAAAAGATCCATTACAACTAAAATATTAAAAAAACTACAGTTTTCAAGTTTTATGTAAACAGTAAAATTTATTTTGTAATAGACTAAATAACGGGTTAGTTAATCTGTTGTCAAGTTTTTGGTTCCCTAGTTGTTTAGTACAAATATTCTATATTTTTCTTCTTCTTCTTTTCCTCTTCTTCATCATTTTCTTTCTATGGCAGATCTATTGCACATGTCAGATTATTAAAAATTATTGATTTAGATGATACCTACACACAGGTAGAGTTTTTAGAGCAACCTTGTTAGAAAATTAATTGTAACTTTTAATAACAAAGACAAATAAATTGATATGTACTCTGATAAAGTAAATTTTAGGTATGTATTATCCCTAAATCCTTTATTTATTCGCAACGATCAGGTATAAAAGAATTTCAAATACGATGTACAGCATGCAACCAAAGTGCGAACATAAATTATTTTTTCCGTTCATACAACATTAGCGAAAAAGACACGAAGACGTAAATTTTTTATTTAAATTGCGCATCTCTTGGTACTCCATCACAGTTTGCGTAATCACGTCATTGTTTTTTTTTTAATGGAATTCATTCTTATAGAGTATGTAAAATGTCAAATGTGGCCAGTTAGAAAAAGAATACGAACGATGGCTGAGAACCAGGATGAAATGAGATAGATAGAATAAGACACGCCTAGCGAACGCGAGGACAGGCTGTTATTACACTCACACATCGGTTCCGCCACAGATACATCTATGATGTCGGTCGGAAAATAGCATTTGAACCATATGAGAAGTTTCACATACCTCTCACCACTATTCACTTTATCTTAGTCAGTATATGACTAGCAGATTGGCCACTATCATTTGTCTGTTCCATAACCTATGGCATACTGAGGAGAACTAATAAGTTCGAAACCGGTCTATGTCTGGTTAGGAATTGACAAATGATATTGGCTACCGATCTATCATGTTTGGAAGGTATAATCCAATGCAGGTCGGGGTATTTGCCCGTTGAGTAGTTCGTTCAAATCATATTTAATAACAGTAGTTTAGTCCACCTGGGCTACAGGTCGCCGCTCTCGGTACTTGCTTCGCAAGTCGCTATCCGCCACAGAGACATCTATGATGTCGGTCGGTATAATAGCATTTGGACCATATGAGAAGTTTTACATACCTCTCACCACTACTTAACTAAATATACTTTGATGATATTTTGTAAATAATAATAAATTAAAACTTATCTAGACTTATTTAGGTCCTTTATAGCAATTAACTTTTGCAGATAATTAAAATATCAGTGTTTTAACAACTACTATCTGTTACGTGTATCCTTGAGAGCAAAGTAGAACTTTATAGTTTCCTTTAAAATCTATTGTCACAAACGGCATTAAGATTCTAGGTAATTACTTAATGAAAAGGATTTACTATAACGATATATTAGAGTAAACTACCTTTTTAAGCAATAAACCATTTAAATTTCTCATTTAAATTTTATAGGTGGCTATTAAACCAACCAATTAAAGAAGTCATAAGTCCAACATCTTACAAGATATACTAGATTTTAGCACGGACTACTAAAAATAAGTGGTATAAAAGGACTTGAGGTAATCAGAGTAATGGAATAAATATTCTAAAGAGAATTGGGCTATTTTGTTTTATTGCATTGGTAATACAGTTTAAATTATTGCCAATATACCGGGTGTCAATGGAATCATTAGACAAGCCATAGTTTCCAGAGTTTTCAAGATGTAAGTCTTAAACTGGGCAGGGGTAATATATACCAAAAATGGCAAAATTTTCATTATTTGACACTTTTTCATCACTCCGGTTTCCCCGGAAATGACTCCAACTTTGAAATTTTAAGTAGAACACATATTCTTACATTTTTGAATTCCGGAGAAATACGATTGCACAGTTTTTAAAAAATGTTTGAGACTACATGATTTTATAGGGTTATTTTTGTTTTTGCATCTAAAGTACAGTGAATGCTCTCAAATCAATCAATTGGACCAAAACGATAAGAAAAAAAGTAAACGTGAGATTTTTCGAATTGGTTTAGTAGCTACGATCAACCAAAATTTCCGAAATCACTAGTATGTCAACTTTTTCAAATGGCAACATCTTTTTGGAAACCCTGTAGTTAAATATACCAATTTTCACGACAAATCCATTGATACCTTCAAATCGAAAATCGGTTTGATATTAACCCAAATACACAAGTTCTTTAGTGGATAATAATTAAAATAGTAATTACCTGTGTTCAATTTAATTGATTTAAAATGTCTGTTCCAGATCTATGCCATTCTAAATGTCACACATTAAACTACTTTATGCTAACGAGGAACAGTAATTCTGAAACACCTGTGTAGTTGAAACGTTGTTTTCATTTTGAGGTATACAACACAATCCTTTTTTTGTACGTATTCTTTGACACTACAATTTTCACTTTGTTATACTTTTTACTAGATAAATACGGGAAGTGCACATGGGGCTCTATTTGTCAATTATTCCATGGTACATATGACAAGATAGTACAAATAGAGTCCAGTGCACATACTTTTCAATTTTTGTTCTAGATCTATCTCATGCTGAGAACTATTTCTTAAGCTACACTACGCTGACGAGGAATAGTAATTCGCAAACACTGGCTTCCATAGCTGCGCCTTTGTTTTTATTCCGGGGTATATGCCAATCCATTTTTATATAGCTATTCTGTCATTTTGTTAATTTTTACTAACGTTATTTTGTTAAAAAGAAAGGGCTTTTAACTTTAATTATCATTTTGGTAATACGTTCATTTTGTTTGGTTGTTCGTTCGATCGTTCGCTAGTTCAATCATTCGTTGACAATTTCGCTCAACCGTTCGTTAATTTATACCAAATAATCAAAGATGAATTATTAAATGTGGTCGCAGTCTCATGCTAGCAACTCCCAACTATAATTACAGACTACAATCATATTAAAAGATTAGTGTTTCGTTTTTAAAACCCCTTCACTTTAGAGTGTTGGTTTATAAAAAAAATATTTTATGTTTTTAGTACTAACTGCTGTGAGAAACTAGATTAATTAATAGATTTAATTATTGATGTATATCTCGTACGTCTTGTAATACTTATTTGATGAAAATGAATAGGTATATTATACCACAACATAAATTTTTTCATGAGGAACGATTAATTTTGATTATTTTCCTAATAGTAGAGACATAAATGGTTTTTATATATGTGTGTTTTCAGTATTCCATTTTCATATTGCTAGTTTCATTATTCTTTATCTAAATTATTTAGCAGCATAAACCTCAGTATTAATACTAATAAATCATTAATTATTGCATTTGTATCAGTTGGATCTTCAAATTTAATACTTAATGGCATACCCACACACAAAATGATATGATTTATATCAGAAATTAGAAGGGAAAAGTTAAAACAAAGCCACACGTTTAATTCCATAGGGTGAATAAGTACACTACAATATCGACAACAATTAGGTAAAGGAACACATTATCATAGGTAATTAATAACAGATAAAATAATCCTAATTCACAATATATGACTCCGTGGCGGAGCGATAAGGAGAATGGCCTCTCACCTCAGAGTATCAAGTTCGATCCCTCGCTGAGCACAGGGAACGAAATTGGATATTAGGTGTGTGTGTCCATTGTCTCCAAATGTGTACTTCTCGCCCTTTACTATTAAGGACCATTTGAACCGTCTGATAAAGAAAGCACTTTCCTAACTATCTACAAAATATTACTTACAATACACTTCGGAGACAAAATACTCCTATTTTGTCTCCGAAGTTCTGCTGTGTACCATACAGCAGAACTTCGGAAACTGCTTTATTTTCGGTTCCTCGAATTTGCCAAACTCTAAGTTCTAATCTGTAAGAAATGTGCAGCAAACATTCAAAAAACCTGATCCAGCCATGTAGATTTGACAATCCAAATTTCAAATTTTCCTGAACAACTGTTCTTTTTAATACTTTTTCGATGGCATTCATATCTTTTCTAATAAGAACCTAAGCGAAACCTATTTTAACTTAATTAAATAATTGGGGTACATTACAACATGAAATCAATTTTTACATCTGACGGATACAAAATAATAATTCTTGAAATAAAATATCTTATTATATATTCACTATTTAAGCAAAACACCCACAATAAACCATATACATTCCAACGTTATCTCTGTAACATAAACAAAACTTTAAGAACTCACAAACTATGTTAAAATATCTCAGTTGCGTTAAAACAGACAACCAAACATGTAAAAAAAAATTTTTAAAAAGAAATTCCTAATAATTAATAGTGTAAGTAAATTTTAATGTACAATAACCATAACTATGTTTTTAAAATATTATATTAATTGTGGTTCTCTGATGATGGTGTAATAAACCGAAACGTTAGAAAAAAATTAAATTAGTTATACCTGACCGAAATCCCCACAAAAAAAAAAAAAAAAATTATATATATATATATATATATATAATATATATATATATATATATATATATATATATATATATATATATATATATATATATATATATATATACATGTTAAATTCGTTTTCCGGGTATACTCCCGCGTAGGTGATAGGCTCCGAGAGGGACCGTGGTTGTCTGAATGACGTTTCAGTTCGAGTAACCAGAAGCCGCAGCAAGCAGTTATCTGTTAGAACCTGAAGATGGCAGATGAGATTCTGCCGAAACGTCGTTCAGACAACCACGGTCCCTCTCGAGGCCTATCACCTACGCGGGAGTATACCCGGAAAACGAATTTAACATTCACCACCCGCGAAAACCTGAAAAACAACATATATATATATATATATATATATATATAT
This sequence comes from Rhamnusium bicolor, assembly GCA_029963845.1. NCBI lineage: Eukaryota > Metazoa > Arthropoda > Insecta > Coleoptera > Cerambycidae > Rhamnusium > Rhamnusium bicolor. The sequence continues at coordinate 257,155 of JANEYF010005491.1, forward strand.
ATATATATATATATATATATATATATATATATATATATATATATATAATAATAGAAGGTTACTGCGGGATGAGATGTAACAGGAAGAAAAGGATAATGGGTATTGCCCGCAAAAAAGGATGAATCCGTCGACACGTGTTTCTGAGTCACTACTCGTAATCATGACGGCTATAAGTTGTAAGGATGGGGTACAACTTAGGTTCAACAACACAAAGGAAACCACTGACAGGAAGCCAGTCGCACATTTGTGGCTGCAATTGAAAGACCCCGTGTTTACAGGGCATCAGACAATATTGCCACGGAGGCAACTATAGCTACCTGCGTGGTATTCCCTACTCAGGGTTTAGAGTAACAAAGAATAGAAGGTTACTGCGGGATGAGATGTAACAGGAAGAAAAGGATAATGGGTATTGCCCGCAAAAAAGGATGAATCCGTCGACACGTGTTTCTGAGTCACTACTCGTAATCATGACGGCTATAAGTTGTAAGGATAGGTACAACTTAGGTTAAACAACACAAAAGGAAACCACTGACAGGAAGCCAGTCGCACATTTGTGGCTGCAATTGAAAGACCCCGTGTTTACAGGGCATCAGACAATATTGCCACGGAGGCAACTATAGCTACCTTATATACGTATATATATATATATATATATATATATATATATATATATATATATATATATATATATATATATATATATATATATATATATATATATATATATATATATATATATATATATATATATATATATATATATATATATATATATATATATATATATATATATATATATATATATATATATATATATATATGTATATATATATATATATATATATATATATATATATATATATATATATATATATATATATATATATATATATATGTATATATATATATATATATGTATATATATATATATATATATATATATATATATATATATGTTAAATTCGTTTTCCGGGTATACTCCCGCGTAGGTGATAGGCCCCGAGAGGGACCGTGGTTGTCTGAACGACGTTTCGGCAGAATCTCATCTGCCATCTTCAGGTTCTAACAGATAACTGCTTACTGCGGCTTCTGGTAACTCGAACTGAAATGACGTTTTCTGGATCTGGCATTTCTTTATATACTCTACCTATGTTACGCTCTGTTGCTCTCGACACACTCCGGGCGTCATGGTCTGCTGCACCCATCTCCTGATTTCGAGCGCGGCTTCGTGTAATCGGTCCTGTTCGGGCGCGCATGCGTGTGTCTGTGCTTATGTCACGGTCTGTTGCACCCATCTCCTGATTTCGAGCGCGACTCCGTGTACTTGGTCCTATTAGATTAGCTCTGGTTGGTTCCTCTTCGTGTGTTCGTTGCGTTATGTTTCTTGCTTCCTCATGGACAGCAGCATGCAATACCAGAGCAGGCTTCCATGTGGTAGGTAGTCTTTGGGTGTCATCTCGTGTATTTAGATTGTGTGGTCTTTTTCTCTATTTCTATGTCCTCTCTGATGATTCTTGACTTGTAATGCTCGATGTTGGCTAGTGTTTTTGTTTTGTCAGAAATCAATCCTATGTCCTGTAGTTTTGACATGTTGAGCTAAAGATGATGTTCTCTCGTCTTTTCTAACAGCGTTTATGTGTTCTTCGCGTCTTGCACTTATTTTTCTGTTGGTCTGTCCTATGTATGATTTGTTGCAATCTTGGCAAGGTATTTCATATACCCCTTGACTTTCTAGAGCAATTTTGATTTTTGGATTTCGAAGAATGGTGCTGATTTTCTTGTCGGTCTTAAAAGTTGTTTCTATTTTATGTTTACGTAGAAGTTTGCTTATTTTATCCGTTGTTCCTGTTATGTATGGCAGATAGGCTTTTGCTATGGGTTGTTCGGAGTCCTCTTGATTTCTCGGCCGAGATGGTTTTGACAACTTCTGTATTCTTTGTTGTGTGAACCCATTCTTTCGCAGCGCTTTGTGAAGAGTTGACATTTCTTCTTTGAGGTTGTCTGCATCTGCTAGTCTCTGCGAGCGTGTGACTAATGTCTTTACTACTGAGTTTAGTTGTGCTGGATGGTGGTGTGACTGTGCATTTAGGTATCTGTCAGTGTGAGTGGCTTTTCTATAAACTGTGTGGCCTAGACTTCCGTCCTGCTTCTTCTTGACCAGTACGTCGAGAAATGGTAGCTGACTGTCAGTCTCTACCTCCATGGTGAACTTAATTTTGTCGTGAATACTATTCAGATGTTCTAAGAAGTTAGTGAGATTCTCTCTTCCATGAGTCCAAATCACAAATGTGTCGTCGACGTACCTTAGCCATAGGCTTGGTTTTAATGGTGCAGATTGTAGTGCTCGAGTTTCTAAATCCTCCATAAAGAGATTGGCAATAACTGGAGATAGGGGGGAGCCCATCAGGGCTCCTTCGTTTGTCTGTAGCGTTGCTCATTGTATGTAAAATAGGTATTATTTAGGCAATGTTGAGTTAGCCTAAGAATATGATCTACTGGATGATATTTTCGCTTGATAATGTCGAGTGACTCCTCTACGGGTACGTTGGTGAACAAGGATATGACATCGAAGCTCACTAGAAGATGTTCCGCTTGGACGGTCTGATTTCTTAATAACTCAATGAAATGGTCTGCATTTTTCACGTAGGATTTAACTTCCTCGGCAAATGGTTGTAGTTGTCTGGCTAAGTGTCTTGCTAACTGCTGTGTGGGTGACCCTATTGAGCTAACAATTGGTCTTAGAGGAGCTCCTTCTTTGTGAATCTTTGGTAGACCATAAAATTTGGGACATCTTGAAGACTTCTCTCGCGGGATGATCTGGTTCTGTGTCTCTTTGTCGATTGGAC
>JANEYF010005491.1:262500-265780 GCA_029963845.1 Rhamnusium bicolor
TGCTCGATGTTGGCTAGTGTTTTTGTTTTGTCGAAATCAATCCTATGTCCTGTAGTTTTGACATGTTGAGCTAAAGATGATGTTCTCTCGTCTTTTCTAACAGCGTTTATGTGTTCTTCGCGTCTTGCACTTATTTTTCTGTTGGTCTGTCCTATGTATGATTTGTTGCAATCTTGGCAAGGTATTTCATATACCCCTTGATTTTCTAGAGCAATTTTGGTTTTTGGATTTCGAAGAATTGTGCTGATTTTCTTGTCGGTCTTAAAAGTTGTTTCTATTTTTATGTTTACTAAAGTTTGCTATTTTATCCGTTGTTCCTTTTATGTATGGCAGATAGGCTTTTGCTATGGGTTGTTCGGAGTCCTCTTGATTTCTCGGCCGAGATGGTTTTGACAACTTCTGTATTCTTTGTTGTGTGAACCCATTCTTTCGCAGCGCTTTGTGAAGAGTTGACATTTCTTCTTTGAGGTTGTCTGCATCTGCTAGTCTCTGCGAGCGTGTGACTAATGTCTTTACTACTGAGTTTAGTTGTGCTGGATGGTGGTGTGACTGTGCATTTAGGTATCTGTCAGTGTGAGTGGCTTTTCTATAAACTGTGTGGCTAGACTTCCGTCCTGCTTCTTCTTGACCAGTACGTCGAGAAATGGTAGCTGACTGTCAGTCTCTACCTCCATGGTGAACTTAATTTTGTCACGGCCGAATACTATTCAGATGTTCTAAGAAGTTAGTGAGATTCTCTCTTCCATGGTCAAAACACAAAGGTGTCGTCGACGTACCTTAGCCATGGGCTTGGTTTTAATGGTGCAGATTGTAGTGCTCAGTTTCTAAATCCTCCATAAAGAGATTGGCAATAACTGGAGATAGGGGAGCCCATCGGGGCTCCTTCGGTTTGTGTAGCGTTGCTCATTGTATGTAAAATAGGTATTATTTAGGCAATGTTAGGTTAGCTAGAATATGATCTGCTGGATGATATTATTTTCGCTTGATAATGTCGAGTGACTCCTCTACGGGTACGTTGGTGAACAAGGATATGACATCGAAGCTCACTAGAAGATGTTCCGCTTGGACGGTCTGATTTCTTAATAACTCAATGAAATGGTCTGCATTTTCACGTAGGATTTAACTTCCTCGGCAAATGGTTGTAGTTGTCTGGCTAAGTGTCTTGCTAACTGCTGTGTGGGTGACCCTATTGAGCCCCAACAATTGGTCTTAGAGGAGCTCCCCTTCTTTGTGAATCTTTGGTAGACCATAAAATTTGGGACATCTTGAAGACTTCTCTCGCGGGATGATCTGGTTCTGTGTCTCTTTGTCGGTGGACTGGCTTGATTTTGGCTTTGTCGTCTTCTCCAGGTAAGGCATTAGGATCTCGAAGCTGATATGCAGTGTCTCTAGTAGACTTTCTACAGAGACAGAGAAGTCTTCAAGATGTCACCAAAATTTTATGGTCTACCAAAGATTCACAAAGAAGAATATATATATATATATATATATATATATATACCATATATATATATATATATATATATATATCTGTCTCTGTAGAAAGTCTACTAGAGACACTGCATATCAACTTATTACACAGATCCTACTACTTACCTGGAGAAGACGACAAAAGCCAAAATCAAAGCCAGTCAATCGACAAAGAGACACAGAACCAGATCATCCCGCGAGAGAAGTCTTCAAGATGTCCCAAATTTTATGGTCTACCAAAGATTCACAAAGAAAGAGCTCCTCTAAGACCAATTGTTAGCTCAATAGGGTCACCCACACAGCAGTTAACAAGACACTTAGCCAGACAGCTACAACCATTTGCCGAGGAAGTTAAATCCTACGTGAAAAATGCAGACCATTTCATGGAGTTATTAAAAATCAGACCGTGCAAGCGGAACATCTTCTAGTGAGCTTCGATGTCTTATCGCTTGTTCACCAACACGTACCCGTAGAGGAATCACTCCCCATTATCAAGCGAAAATACCATCCAACCAGATCATTATTCTTAGGCTAACTCAACATTGCCTAAATAATACATATCACATACCAATGAGCAACGCCACAAGACAAACCCGAGGCTGATGGGCTCCCTATCTCCAGTTATTGCCAATCTCTTTATAAAAGAGGAGGATTTAGAAACTCGAGCACTAGATGAACACCATTAAAACCAAGCCTATGGCTAAGGTACGTCGACCACATTTGTGATTTGAGACTCATGGAAAGAGAATCTCACTAACTTCTTAGAACATCTGAATAGTATTCACGACGTAATTAAGTTCACCATGGAGGTAGAGACCTGACAGTCAGCTACCATTTCTCGACGTACTGGTCAGAAGGACGGAAGTCTAGGCCACACAGTTTATAGAAAAGCCACTCACACTGACAGATACCTAAATGCACAGTCACACCACCATCCAGCACAACTAAACTCAGTAGTAAAGACATTAGTCACACGCTCGCAGAACTAGCAGATGCAGACAACCTCAAAGAAAATGTCAACTCTTCACAAAGCGCTGCGATAGGTTCACACAACAAAGAATACAGAAGTTGTCAAAACCATCTCATTAGAAATCAAGGACTCGATCAACCCATAGCAAAAGCCTATCTGCCATACATAACAGGAACAACGGATAAAATAAGCAAACTTCTACGTAAACATAAAACAACTTTAAGACCGACAAAATCAGCACCGTGCTAATCCAAAAATCAAAATTGCTCTAGAAAGTCAAAGTATAAAATACCTTGCCAAGATTGCAACAAATCATACATAGGACAGACCAACAGAAAAATAAGTGCAAGACGCGAAGAACACATAAACGCTGTTAGAAAAGACAGTAGCTCAACATGTCAAAACTACAGGACATAGAAGTTGATTTCATTAAAACAAAAACACTAGCCAACATCGAGCATTACAAGTCAAGAATCATCAAGAGAGGCCATAGAAAAGAGAAAGAAGACCACACAATCTAAATACACGAGATGACGCAAAGACCTACCATGGAAGCCTGCTCTGGTATTGCATGCTGCTGTCCATGAAGCAAGAAAGCATAACAGCAACACACGTAGCAGAGCTAATCTAATGGACCAAGTACACGGAGTCGCGCTCAATCAGATGAAGCAGACCGTGACATAAGCACAGTACAGCGCGCGCGGGAACCAGACCACGAAGCCGCGCTCGAAATCAGGAGAGATGGAACAGACCATGACGCCCGGAGTGTGTCGAGAGCAACCGACGTAAACATAGGTAGAGGTATATATAAAGAAATGCCAGATCAAACGTCATTTCAGT
>JANEYF010005492.1:0-38414 GCA_029963845.1 Rhamnusium bicolor
TTTCTTTATAATATAATATGTGTATTGAATTACGTGTCTCTTAAACTGCAACGATGCAATGTAGGTAAAATTTTCCCCAACTTTCTGTGTCACTTTTTCATTAACTTATGAGCAGAGCTTGAAGTTTTTTGCACAGAAAAGGTATCTTGTGCTTTTCTCTAAAATTATCCATTTTTGAGTCAAACTGATTTGAACTTTATTAGTCAGTAACTATTATTACCAGCATTCTTGATATTCGGCAATAGTGTGCCATGATTGTAACATTTTTAACAAGTGAAATATAATCTAGCATGCCATGTCAAAATAACAATAGTGGTTTGTTGTGTTCCTGATATTCACCGTTTTGTAGTTTCATTATTTCTTCTTGGTGAAACTGTTCAATTCAAAAAAATGGTTATGTCTGGTAATGGGGAGAACGCGGAAATTCATTTTATTTATTGACATTGTGAAGGAAACGCGAATGCCGGGGTAAGAGAATATCATAGAAGATTTCCTAATAGGGGACAACCGTCAAAAGAATGTTTTACTCGAACCCACCTAGAATGTAGAAATGTTGGACTTAAAAAATCTAGGAAATGAAAGATTTAGAAACACAATTTTGGTCAGATTTAATAACAATAATAAATTAAGTATTAGGAGAGCTTGCTCAACAGATACGCGTCAATGTATTTATGTTGCCAGAAAGGAGATCCTAACCTCGTAAACAAAATTATTTGGACTGATGAAGCTACCTTTACCCATTGTGGATCGATTAATTCTTATAATTTAAGAATCTGAGCTCATGAGAAGCCTCACATAATTCGTCCTAAGGCATTTTGAGAGGAGTTCAATGTTAATGTATGGTTTGGTATTATTAACGGGACTCTTTGTGAGCCTTACGTCCTACGTCCTGATCTAAATAGAGCATTATTTTATGAATTTTGAAATAATCATTTTTTTAATATCTCGAGGATATTCCTCCTAATTAATGAAATGAATGCTGGCTTCAAACGGATGGAGCTCAGGCATATAATGTTGTTGTAAACAGTGTGTAGCTAAACAATAATTATGCTGAACGGTGGATCGGTCGGTTAGGTAAAAGAGTCTGGCCATTCTGTTCACCGAATTTGACTCTGGGGGTTGATTTTTTTTGTCTATGGGACACAGTCTACGCAACCCCTGTAAACAACAGAGAAGGAACAATTGAAAAAAGTTGCGAAACGTATGAAAATTTGCGGACTAATCCTAATTTCATTCGTAATGCCACACACTCTGTTGTGCGCAGGTGACAATGATGTGTTGAAGTTGGAGGAATGCACTTTTAACAACTATCATTTTTACTGTTTTGCGAAAATATTGATAAGGAACTATTCCCGTATAAAGTCCAAATAACTTTTATTCCAAAACGGATAATTTTTGAGAAACAACGTAAGAACATTCTTGTATAAAAAATCTTAAACTCTTCATATTCTGCTAATAAATTAATGGAAAAGTAACACACAAAAAGTTGGAGCAAAATTTTACCTAGGCTCCCAGTTTTACCTGCTCCTAAATGATTTTGGTTCATAGTTGTTGTTTTGTCTTATAATGCATAAAAAGTTAAAATCCATGTAAATTATCTATCATTTCTTTATTTTTAGACCATTTTCAGGATTTTAACCTGCAGAACCTGTATGTTTAGAGGAACTTTCTTCTTATTTTGAAAAGTTCTATCGGCGAAGTTTGGCCTATGCAATTCTGGACACCCTGTATATGATATTTATATCATTGATGATGTGTAAATAGCCGTCCCATTATTGAAACTTTGGCGGATTACCTTAGATAAAATCAAAACTATATTAGGTGCGTTCTTTCGAACTGAGATCTCAACTAAGTTGATTTATGGTTACATTGCGTAAATAAAAAAGCATAATTTTATTTTTATGTAGCCTTCGTAACCGTAAAACTACTTAGATTAACTGAGATCTCAGTTAGAAAGAACGAAAAATACACTTATATTTGCAAACATGAAATTACCAAATAATATTTATAATCAAGGAAGAAAATCACATTTGATGATGGTTTATAGCTACGAAAAGTTTAGCAACGTAAAAGTTTAATACATCAATGAAGTCTGAGGTAAAAATGCTATAAAAAATGCAACAAAAATACAGGTCCATATTTAAAATAACGTACTTCATGATGGTCGTGAAAAGATGAAACGTCTTATAAAAAAACACCAATGAAATTTTTTTTATAGTTTTTCGATATCCCTTCAAATAAGGCCAGGAAATAATAAAAATGAAAATTCTAAATTTTTTTTCAAAAATCTCAAAAACAGCAAGAGATATTTTCGAATTTTTAACTACATGTTCCTTATCGCCAAATTCTGTAACTTTGTCCTAATTTAACCGATGCTGTATCTCTTACAGTTTACAGGACCTCTGTAATGAGAAGCGAATTTATTACAGCCTGTATATACACAAGAATTTGGTAATGTCGACATCTTTTAAATCGATACCTACTTAAATTTTTGAAAAAATCATCGTTTCAAACAAGTTTCTACATCTTTACCACTAATGGGCGATTACACCGTAGGATTAAACTCGGCTTATATCGAAAACAAAGCACAGTCAAAGAATTTCATTTATCAGAACAGATACCTTTCTGGAATGTTTTATTGAATTTGTTCCATACCACACTGTACACACCGTCATCATTTTAACAAAAAAAAAGATACTTTAAATATAGCGATTTAGAGATGAAGTGTCAAAACTAGCCGCTCTAAAGGGTGATGGGTTCACGTGCTCAAAAGTTAAAAATAGAGTTATCTGTTTGAAAACGTGTTATACAGGGTGTCGCATGGCATCAATTTAACAAATAAAAATGAAATCTAAATTGAATAGTGACAAATTGTTTAATTGGCCATTGTCATCGAGAAATTAATCATAGATAAACATGTTGGACAATTGAAATGTTACGTCATGAAATGTCACTCATTCTCGATGAGCTCATAAAATCTACGAATTTTTAAAAGAATTTGCAACCATACTTATGCAATATTTTCCTTGGGTAAGTTTTCTAAGAAAATTCCAATAAATCTATCTTATTCAAAATTTGAAAAACATGAAATGCAGTACTTTTTATTAAAAAAATCGCCAACCGATTAATAGTAATAATAATAATTCTTTATTTCTCAGTCAAAATGTATCATAAATACAAATAACTGTAGAGATCATGAAATATTAAAAAAAGAAAATATATTTATGCATACAGTAAATAAGACAGAGATTAAAATAATATACATACAAATACAAAAGACATTGTACAAACATGTGTAAAAGGTCAATAAAGAAACAATATATAAGATGACTATGAAAACAATAAATTGAGGAAGGAGGACAGTTAAAATTGATAAGTTAGTTTGTAGAAAAAAATCATCAAGAGAATAACAGTTCTTATCAACAAGCAGTTGTTTAAGTCTTTTTTTTAAAAATAGAGATGTTTACGGACATCTTAATGTCGGTAGGTAATGCATGAAACATTTTACACCCATTAGAATAAAGGACTTTTTGATATCGCGTAGTGGAATGTCGGTCTGGGCAAAGGTTATGTTTATATCTGATTTCGTGATCATGGTCAATTCGATTTTGTTGAAAAATGGTCAGGTTTTTGAAAACAAAACAACAAAGTCCATAAATATATGTACCAGTTAATGTCAAAATTTTTAACTTTTTGAATACCGGTCTGCATGAATCTTTTTTTGGTAGTCGAGCTATTATTCTTAAAGCATACTTTGTAGAATAAAAACTCGTTGACACCGATTACTTGTGCTCCAGTGAATGATACCATATCGCATTCGAGAATGAAAATTAGCATAATACAGGCTGATAACAATATTTTGGCTACAGTGGTTTACCACTGACCGTAATACATAACAACTGGTCCGCAACTTTTCATAAAGTTTTTCAAAGTGGATATCCCATTTTAAGGTGCTGTCAAAAGTGACCCCTAATATTTTACTTGAGCTTTCTATATTAAACTGACTAGATTTTAAGTTGTTTAAATCACCTTGTATAATACGTTGCTTAAAAATTATTGAAGCGGTCTTGTTATTTATATTTAGAAACTCTTCTGCAAAATTTATTGCTGCCGTCGTGTTGGATTATATAATTAAAAAAATGTTTATCATCTGGATAACAATCAGTATACAAGTTATTAAAATCTTTCAAAAATGAGATCAAGTCATTGGAAAAAATAATGTATAAAAGAAGACCTAAAATAGAACCCTGCGGGACATCTCGCGTGACATTTCTAGGTTCAGTTTTGGCATCATTGACTTGAGCAATTTGAACTCGATTTCTTAAATATGATGTAATGAAGTTTAATGGTGGTCCTCTGATTCCATACCTATTGAGTTTTTCTAGAAGTAGTTGATGATCCACGCAATCAAACGCACGAGAGATTGACCCAGCAATCTCATTTATAGACTAGTCTGGTTCCAAATGTGCGTCAACACTTGGATGCTGTTTGCATTTAATATAATTTGTTGTTAATTATTTGACCAATCTTAATAACGAAAACCAATCGGATAATTTGCCACTCGAAATATTTCATTTTTACTTCCTGACTCGATCCCCAAGTGGACGTGCAATATTTTTGAGATACCCAGTATAGGATATGTTTAAAAACATTTTTTTTTTACAGCGCAAGTGGACAATACTTCTTGGAAACCAACGATAACGCACCATACGCTAAAGGTTAGGAAAAATTAATGGCCCTTTTAAATTGTTATCTATAATATGTTATATTATAATTATTATAAATAATTGTATAGCTATTTTGTGAAAATAAAAAATAATTTTCAATTTTAATAGCATTTTTATTTACTAATTAAGATACAAGTAGTAGTTAAATTAGTTAGTAGAACTTCTGCCAGTCTCTCAATTTCTCTGCGAATAATTAATTTCTCAGAATGAATCCGTATAGGTAGGTGTAGTTTAACAGCAGTCAGAAACAGAAGAACTGAGCTATACATTTAAATTGTTTGCTGACTTCGAAAGGCAATTGATTTGTTGCTATGCAATGTAACAAAGACACTTATGGGTTATGTATCTTTCTTTGTCCGACAGATACAAATCAAAAATTTTCTCTGGATCTTTGAAGTGGATATTAGCAAGTGGGACTTCATCCAGATGACAAAGACAAGACAGTGTTTTCGATAGGAAGTGGCCTTTATCAATTCACTGTGATGCCTTTCGGCCTGTGCAATGCGCCAACGATTTTTGAAAGACTGATTGAACTGGTACTACGAGGATTAACTTGGAAGACGTGTCTAGTTTATCTTGATGATGTGATGGTTATGACGGGATTTTAAGGAGCATTTGAAGAACTTTCAAGAAGTGTTTGGAGGAATTAAAAATGCACACCTAAAATTGAATCCCAAAAAGTCTCTAATGTTCCAGATAGAGGTAAAATTCCTAGGATATGTCGTGTCTTTGGAGGGAGATAAGAACAGACCCAGACAATATTTCCTTAGTACGAGATTGGCCGAGGCCTTCAAATGTTCACGAAGTACGAAGCTTCCTTGGTCTATGCACTTTTACAGACGATTTGTGGAACAATTTGCTGATATTGCGAAGCCACTACACCGGCTTACAGAAGAGAAGGTTCAGTACCAATAGACACAAGGGTGCGAAACATCAATCAGAACACTAAAATCAACACTGTGTTAGAGTCCGGTTCTTTCATACCCAGAACGGAAAGGTCTCTACGTATTAGACACAGATGCCAGTAATTCTAGACTTGGATGTGTTCTTTCCCAAATTCAAAATGGACAGGAAAAAGTAATTGAGTACTTCAGCAAGACGTTGTCGATGCCAGAACGTAAATATTGTGTGACACGGAAGGAACTATTGGTCATTGTCAAGTCCATAGACCATTTTCGCAAATACCTATATGGACAACATTTTAAGGTTCGGACCGACCATGCTGCATTAAAGTGGTTATTGCAATTGAAGACTCCGGAAGGCCAACTAGCTCGCTGGATAGAAAAAACTGCAGCAGTACGATTTTAAAATCGAACGTCGTCCTGGGAAATCCCATGGAAATGCAGACGCTCTCTCCAGAAGACCCTGTCGGGAAGACTGCCAGCACTGCCACCGGGTGGAAAAACAACAAGGGATAATAATTATAAGAACCGTTAAAATTGATGTTTCTGACGATTGGACAAAAGAAACATTAAGAGAAGAGCAGTTAAAAAGATCAAGAAATTGGTCCTATTCTGGAATGGAAAGAAAGAGGAGCCCGACCTGGCTGGAAGGACATTTCAGGCAAGGCAGTGGAACTGAAGGCTTTGTGGGCACAATCGGATTCCCTTAGAGTAGAGGATGGACTGTTGAAAAGAGCTTGGGAAAGAAGAAATAAGAAAGAGACTTATGTGTTCAAGTGTGATTATAGTTAAGACAGTAATTAATCTGTTGTTGTTAATTGTTAATTAGTAAATAAAGCAGTGAATATGTGTTATCTGGACTTTCAATCAACGAATCTACGAGTAGCGGTGTTTGTGTGGATAGCAAACACGTAACAGTATTTAATCGACTGGGCAAGGACCTTTTTTTTTTTAAATTGAAATTTTTTTTTAAGCAGAAGAGAGTAAAAGTAAATATCTTCTATCGGACGTATTCGTTTTACCGTTGTAAAGAAAGAACGCGGACAGTAGTAATTCTGAATGGGTCTAGTAAAGGTTTATCAAGTGTTGCGATTATTAATTATTGTGCCATTTTATTTTGGGATATACTTGTTAAATTATAAAATATAGTGTCCGTTTTGTGTGGAAGTTGCTATAGAGCATTTTGGTTGAGTTTAGCGGAAATTATTTCTTCATTGAATGATTAGATTTGCTAGGCAGTATTCCCCCATTTTGTAAGTACAAAAAAATCTACATTTTTAAGAAACTTTTAATATGTGCGCTCATATCTTTTTTAGATTGTGTCCTAACAGCATAGGCCCTTTGTTGAGATAGAGTTCATTTTCCGCGTGAGGAGAAACCCTCCAAGGAGGTAAACCTTTTGTTTTGTTTGTTTTCAGAACGTTATGTAAGCTATTTTATTTTAGGGTTTTAAGTACTAGTTGTTTTAAGTACTAGTTGTCTTAAGTACTAGTTTTCAATTAATGGTTTGATCTACTAGTTTCAACATTTCGTTTTTTTTTAAATTTACTACCGTTTACAATTTCCTGGTGGAACGTCTTGGAAATCCAGTTATTTTTTTTGCCTTAAATTCTTAAGATTCGGACCTAGAGAGAGAGAGAGGTGGACATTTGGTGTCTTGCAGTGGAAATCTGATATCCCCTGGTGAAGGCAACGATATGACATAAACCTCAGTGAAAATATGCATGCTTAATTATTATTATTATTTTTTTATCTAGTTAGTGTTATTATGTATCATATTATTGTATTATATGACCCACCTATATTCATATAATCATATACTACCAACATACTATAATTAAATTATAAAAATATAAGGCAGGTGGTTAATTAATTTTATTAACCACTAAGGTACTGATACAAGTTTGGTTTTGCGCTCAAATAAATCAATCTCTTGTTTTTGTTATCAAATTTTTGCAAAGGATTGACATTTGTTCTTTTTTTATGTATAGGCACTTTTGAGTGTATATTAAATTTATGGTAAATATTCCTAATAAAATATCGGTTGTAATAATGCTGTAAACTCTACCTATACACGTATGGTAATCACAACTAAAAGGTGATAACTTGTGCCCAATTTATTATACACTGCTCACACTAATTTATTTGCCATTTGCCATAATTCATGACATATTATTTAAGTATCAGTTTTTAAAAATAAGATAAAAAAGAGCATATAATCAATAATGATTGTGCAGTTACAAGCTACTATTGTCTTTGCCAATTTCTTTTGTTTTATCATTCTTTAGTAATTTAATAAATTCATTTCTTTTTTTTATGCTCATTTGTTTTAGCATGTCTATTTCTGTTAAGGTCCTATAAATCTATAGGCTAGGAATCTAGAAACCTAGCAATTTAGAAATATATGTGTGTGTGTGTATTATATATATGTATATATATTATATATATATATATATATATATATATATATATATATATATATATATATATATATATATATATATATTATATATATATATATATATATATATATATATATATATATATATATATATATATATATATATATATATATATATATATATATATATATATATATATATATATATATATATATATATATATTATTGTGATAATAAGGATTGTTGTATTGTTGTGTTTTTATTTATTTATATAATTTGTAAAAATTTTGAATTGTTTTATTAAACAGTTATAGAATTGAAAATTTTGTGGTTTATTAAAATTTATGAAAAATTGGCGCCTTTATTTTAAATTTGTATTTATTTTTTATTTATGCCCTTGTATACCCAAACTAGCTCATATTTTAATTTACAAGTTTTTACTTACTTTTTATTTTCTTTTACTCTCACTCAGGATGCAGGTTCAATTTTGTTCTTTCTATAGTATAATTTCAAAATTTAAATTCACAAAATCAGTACACATAAAAAAAAACTAAACACTTTCAGAAAACAATAAAGGAGTTGTTTTTAATATAATATTTTTAAAAATTTTAACAAATATATTTACAATTTTAACTTAAATTACCCCAACCAAAATTTTATATCTCGAGATTTTACCTTGTTTTCAATCCTTACAGTTGGCCAACCTGTCGTTTCTTAGTTCTCAGCTGTTACCACACTTTAATGTTCAGATATGGCCGCTCTAATTTCCTACTACACTTGTGTAGTTTATTTACTTTATTTTGTGCTTTGTGTCCAGCTGGATTTCTTATAACAAGTAAGTACTTACAAAAAATTTTTTCTTTACTTTATTTCTCTGGCTTGAATTCCTATTTTACAACCTTCTATTTACAATAGTTTACTCCTAACCTTTATTTTCTTAATATTTCTTCTATTTAATTGCATTTGATTTTTCGTGCTTCCCATCCACTAGCAATCTCAAAAATCTTAATACCTCTTGAATGTACCCACTTGCAAATCTTGGTTCTAAATTTATTAACGATTTATATTTTTCTATTAATTTTTTAACGTCATCTTTGTGTTCGTGCACACAATTAATTATTACCCCTACTCTTTTCGCGTTTGCGATATTTTTATCAATGATGGAACTCGTTTGTTCCTTATTAATTGTTACCCTACTTTATTCGCGTTTGCGATATTTTTATCAATTATGGAACTCGTTTGTTCCTTATAAACATTATTTGGACTCGTTTTGTCCTTAACACCTATAAATGGTACGTTTGTACCCCCAAAATTATTTGACGTTCTTTCAAATCAATCTTTGCTTTTATATCTGTTAATAAATTTTCCCCCAATATTAAATCGTAACTCATTCCACTTACAACAATAAACTCACCACTCACTCTTATTTCCCCAATATAAAAATCAGTTTGTAAAACTTTTGTACATTCCGCAATCTTTTTACCCGTTACATTAATCAAATTTACCTTCATCGCTTTCATTATTCGCTTGTTAAACTCAGTAGAATCTTTTTGAATGACCTTTTCATTTATAATGCTTACTTCAGCCCCCGTATCTATTAATGCTGTTAAATTGTAATTTAATATTTTTATTTCAATGCATGGTAATGAACAAATTAATCCTGACTCGTTTCCTTGATCGTTTTCCATTTTTATAAATTCTCTCATATGTTGATATGCCTCACCTCCCATTACTGAAAATCCGGTCGGAGTTTACCCTGATTTTCCGGTTTTATGGCTTCCAAATCATTTGCCGATCTGTGTACTTTACAATATATATATATATATATATATATATATATATATATATATATATATATATATATATATATATATATATATATATATATATAATATAAAAAAAAAATATTTAATTTCTGTAAAAGTAGTCAATGTATGGGGTCAAGTAGTAACATGTGCTTGATTGACAAAAAAATGCAATTACGGATGATTTTTACAAGAATGCCATGAAAATTAGTTACTATGGCAACCATTGTTATCGCAATTGTTTTAAGTAGGAATTACAAGCGACAGATATTGCCATTGCTGTGTCAAAGATATTGTCACATTTTGTCACAATAAATATTCAAATTTGTTCGGTTTAAGCAAAACTAACAATAATTATATGAAAATGGTTCACTTTAGCAATGAGGAAAAATTAGGCATGTTACTGGTGTTGGAAGAATACAGGTTCAATTGTAGACAAGCAAAAAGAGATTACGCACAGCGTTATCCGCATAGAAGAGTCCCCGATGCAAGGTTATCCCCGATTATTTTCTTTGGGGTCACCTAAAGGACGTTGTCTATGAAGAACCTATCGAAGATATGGCTGATTTTATTAATAAAATTAGTGCAGCGTGTGCCGCTATTACAAGAAGGACGCTCCTACAAGTGACCCAAGCGCATCTGTTGAAAGTTGTTGATAGTTGTATTCGAGCAGATGGACATAATTTTGAACAAAATTTTTAATTTGTTTTATCATGTACATAGTTAATTGCAATAATAATTTTGTTTATTAGTTTAACTCAGAAATGTGTAAGATAAATAAGTTCGAGTAAATAACAAAAAAGTTTATAAATAACATGTACTTTCGCATGCGCGTAATTTCAAAGTCAATGCAATCGATTTATATTTTCGACGCGTCGCGACGCTTAGCTCTTAGTAGGCGTCGAATTTTTCAAACTTTGAAAAATATCTACTTGACCCCATACATTGACTACTTTTTTACAGAAATTAAATATTTCTATTCGTTTTCGAGATATTGGCGTGCGGAGTTTTAAGTGAAAAACCCTGTATATACATATATATATATATATATATATATATATATATATATATATATATATATATATATATATATATATATATATATATATATATATATATATATATATATATATATATATATATATATATATATATATATATATATATATATATATGTATATATATATATATATATATATATATATATATATATATAATAAAAATATGTATATATATATATATATATGATTAAATATGATTTGAAGGAAAAATACTAGCGGGAATACCCCACTGATGATTAACCTTCAAATAATATGAACTTTTTGTATCCTAAAGAAAGATATTCGAACTTATTTTTCTAGTTTAGTGGAAAACAAATATATGCACTTCTACAACTATGGTAAGTGAATAGTGGTGAGAGGTATAAATAATGTTTCGACCGATCCCGATTGTGGGGACGACTTCATCACACAAGTACCGAGAGCGGCGACCCCTAGCCCAGTGGACTAAACTAATGTGATTAAATATGATTTGAAGGAAAACAACTACTCAGCGGGCAAATACCCCTCCCGACCTGCATTAAATTACACCTTCAAATCATGATAGATCGATAGCCATATCATTTGTCAATTCCTAACCAGACATAGATCGATTTCGAACTTATTTGTTCTCTTCAGTATGCCATAGGTTATGGTCGAGATAGTAGCACTTCAGACTCATATGAGAAGTTTCATACCCATATATAAAAAATATATATATATATATATATATATATATATATATATATATATATATATATATATATATTATATATATATATTTATATTTATATATTTATATATATATATATATTTATTTTTTTTTTTTTTTTTTTATTTTATATTTATATATATATTATTTTATATATATAATATTTTTTTTATATATAGATATATATATATATATATATAATATATAATATATATATATATATATATATATATATATATATATATATATATATATATATATATATATATATATATATATATATATATATATATATATATATATATATATATATATATATATATATATATATATAAGAACAGAGAAAGAGTTAAACGGGTTATTTACATTACAGTAAAAAAAAAAATAAATGAATTATGGTAACGCCCGCAAAAAAATATATATATATATATATATATATATATATATATATATATATATATATATATATATATATATATATATATATATATTTTTTTTTTTTTTTGAGTACAGAAAATTTGTGTTGGTAAGATTAGCAATTTTTTTTCTTTGAAGTGGGTTCCTTTAACAGCAGGTGCTTTTCTAGTTTAAAGTGGCGGAAATAAACTAGTGGCGCCCTTAAAATTATTGTTTTACCCACCCTACTCATTGGCTGAGTGTCGGGTAATATTTGTTTAGCCGCGCAATCAACGAAATCCGTTTTCAGGCTAAATTGCGTAAATAGGACTAGCGCGTCGCAAATCTAGTGATAGTCATGATCTTATACTTATCTTTGATTGATATTATAATCTTATATGTCACACATTCTGGGACCTCTATACTCGTGTTATGCGAGACAAAGTATGTTAATTTTTTTCTATATATATCTGACCGAAATTATAAAACAATAGAATTTTTTTTTACCAGATATATTATTTTATATAAAGATAATTGATAATTTCGTTTATAAAGAAATATGCAAATATGTTTAAGTGCTAACGGTATTTGCATAGTTATAAATTAACATTGATTACTACCGCTTAAAATGTTGAAAGATATTACGTGAATAAGTGTATATAGAGACTGTTGATTTCGCCAGAGCCCTCGAGGATATCTTTGCTTAATATCAATTGTACAAAAAATATTTTTACAAAAATAGTGCCAATTTGTATACGCTACTAAATGTTCAAGTCACATATTTCCGTTATTTGACGACATACATATAAAAAAACTTCTGAGACAAAAATTGTTGGCAAAATGGAGACTTCTAACGAGACTCTATCTAAATTGTTGCAGAATTGCTAGATTTCGAGATTTACGCCTGAGTATACGAAAAAATAATAATAAGTCGAGAAAATTTTAATTAGGGCCAGATATTTTATACATATTAGTAAACAGATGTTAAAAAGACATACAAAAACATTTATTTAACTTACATAACATGAATGAAACTCTTCAAACTAAAAACATATTTTTTTCAGGAAAATCCCTGTAATTCACCATATTTTAGATCCATCCAGTACCCGATGAAGTGTTTAATGCTACTTTTTATAATTCATTTCTATGGTTTTAATTGAAAATCATCTATCTCGCCAGCGCCAAACCCACATCACCTTACAGGATTGATGGGTTGAATAGGGGATAAAACTTAAGACTAATTATGTTGCAACAGTGCACCCTAAATTATTTAATATCTAACACTTGCAACATAAAAATGGATACTGACTTGCTAGGTTAACAGGAAAATAAATCAACGATATAACTTGTCTAAAATAATTCTGATTTGAAACACTGCTAGAACGTATTATGTTTTTAGTTACCAATTTTTGAATTCAGAAAAAGTAGGTAATAAAATATTTCGCCAACTTGCATAAAAGAAAATAATTTTGAAGAGGACAAAAAAACGAACAGAAGCAATTTAAGAGAAATACCTTGACTTTGACAGATTTGGCCTATATTGGTTGCCGAAAAATGAGTAACGTTTAGTCTGACAATTTGTGCTTAATCCTGAATAGGCTCGATGAACAAAACATAATTTTGGCATTTTTGGAATCTTTACTTAATGCAAAAAAAGAGTGTGTAAATGATTTTTTTTATTTCTTCTTTTACAAAATTTATTCAACATTAAAGTTTGAATTAGACTATTACGCGCACAAGTACTAACGGCCAGGCAAGTCCATGTGATGACGTCACAGGACTCGAGTGCTATTACAGAAACCAGGCAAAGCATGTTGTCAAACGTAAACAAGTCGTGTTATTTGTGATTTGTGTTATGAAATTTTAAGTGAAGTAGTTTTAATGATCGGTTCTACTAAATTATCATCATATTTCTGGTACATCGTACCGACATGTAAAAATTCAACAAAAACGCCAGAAAAAACTTTGTCAAAATTCCTAGAAACAGAAAATGTAGGAAAGTGTAGTTAAAGATGGGATGCAAGGGAGTTTTCAAAAACAAGTTACGTTTTTGCATGCGTGAACTCTTACGATGTGAGTAATCAAAAAAATAATAACATTAAAAATAAATATGCAAAGGCAATAAATAATAATATGTTCAAAATACATATGGCACAATAATAACAGAGATCCTGGGTTTCGAACGATATCTTTTTTTTCTGTTACTTTTGGGCAACAACGTTGATATTTTCCATCGTGGATTTTTTGTGAGTCTACTGGGTGCTACTAAAAATCATCGGACACAAAGTTGTCAATTTTCCCTTTTGGGTGAGACTCAATTTTAGCAAATGTTATTATTTAAATAAATTTCAATCACTCATAGTTTTTATTTGAAAATGATGAAGGAACGTCCAAAAATATTTGTTCTGAAAGTACACACATACAGTATGTATATAAAATTCTTATACATACGTATCTAACAAAAGGTAATTTTTATATACAGGGTGGGGCATTAGTGCGTCCAACTTCGATATGTCGAGTTGTATGATAGCTAGAAACTTAATTTAAAAACATAAGTAAGCTAGTCAAAAAAGGTCTATAACCGAAAACTGTTTTAGAATTTGAATTATATAGCAGTTTACATATTATTAATATTTTAAAATGAAATAAAATTTACTTTATTATGGTGTATACCTAAATTTCCTGTTCTCTGTGTGGGAATATTTCAATTGGTGTTCACAATATAATATTATGTTCGCATAAATACCACAGACTAGAAACTACAAAATAATTTTTGGAAAGAACCACACATACTTAATGAATGCATGAACTAAGTAGCGTATCACCCGGACATATTGTGGCCTATGACGTCGCGCCCATAGGACAGCACTCTCACAGTATCTGATATTCCCGGAAGTATAATTAGTAATTTAAGCATTTGCCAGGTAGAACACAGATTTGATAATTGTTAATGTTTAACAAGACTATATTAGAATATATCAGTTAATTTTAAAAATCTGTCAATTGCAAGAGGCATTGAGAACGTAGTCCATTCAAAAAGGCGTACAAGTTATTTAATTTAAAATATCTGATGTGGTCAGCACGTAACTTTCTTATACCAGTATATATCATCCTGATCTAAAAAAATTATTCTATTTAATTCTTCACTTACCTCATTTAAATTTTAATAGCTTACCTTGAAATGTTACATTAAAATTTTTAAATAATTAATTATCAGCGTCATTCGATACTGTCAACAATAATTAATGTCATATATTTTAATAATTCTTTGTTATTGGCATTGACAATTTTATAACTAAATCAGACCTTCCAAACGTCAAACTGTTACATTTATCCTAATCCCATTTTATGATGCCAAATGTGTAAAATATTTCAGTTTACATCAGCTTTATTTAAGTACTTGGAAAATATATTTTATTCGCTTGATATAGTAGACATGATTTATAATCTTTTATCGAAAATATATTTTTTGTAAAGTCAAATACAAAAAAGTTTGGATCACGTGGACCCCTTTTCAGCTGGCCAATTTTGCTCATCACCGAATTTTCTATTGTCTTTGGCCTTTAGAATATGTGTAACAAATTTGAAAGCTTTATCTCAAAAACTGTGGCTGCTATCGTGATACTACAGACATACGGACAGATTTTTTTCATAAAGTTATGTTTTTTCGTTATAATTTGTCGATATTCGTCCAGAAATGCAATAAAAAATTTTAATGTTTTTTCCCGAAATTGTACCTTTTTTCTTCTTTCATTCATTGTGTCTCTTTTGGTGGTACCGCATTCACCAAATTTAATGTGTCACCTAAAATTTAGTTGGCAATCTTGACTTCCAAATTTAAGAAGCCTCCCATTAGTATTTTTTGAGTTATCGTGGATACACACATACACATACACGCACACACGCACACACACACACACGCACCGACAGACATCATTCGGAATATAGTCAGAATGAATTCAGGAGGGTTCAGAACGTATAAATCAATCAAATCTCGAAGTCGAAAAACATACTTCCTTATATTAGTTATAAGAAAGTCAAAATTGATACTAAACTAAACCTAATTCTAACACTAAAAAAAATTTTTAGAAGAAGGCAATTGGGATAAACAGGGACACTCACTTCGGGCCTAGGGGCCAATCAAGGCCACTTGCAAATTAAACAACATAGGAGGGCCTCGGGTAGAAGGTAAAATAGACAATTAAGGATAAACAGAGGAACAAAGCTAAAACTAAATTCTGATATTGCTGCTGTTTATAAAATGCAAAAGTAGATTTATGACGGCGAAATTATTTAAGCATAATAAACTTAAAAGACTAAAATGAGTTTCGATTTTTAGCTTCAATAAATTCCCATACAGTTCATTGCATGAATCTATGTGACTGGCGCAATTAAAAATACGTAGTCTGGGTCTTCCTGGATATTACAACTTTGACAGAGGTTCGACTGTATAATGCCAAATTTCGCTAGGTGATTTGAATGACAAGTGTAGCCAAATTTTATTCTACTAATAATGCTGGTATATTTACGTGGAACCGATTATCATGCCAGTGTTTGGCAGGTATTACAGGATGGATCAAAGTGTACCTTGTTGGGTTTGTAAAACAATATTTACACCACATATTAGACCATTTTTGTATTAACTTATCTTTACATATTTTTCCGACCTCATCAACACTGATTGCATTTGCTAGGTTCATTCATCACAACTTCTTTCGCGTGTTTGTCGACTTTTTCGTTAAAAAATAGGCCAATATATGTTTTAACCGACATAAATATGACGTGTCCTCCATCCCGTATAATATTATTTGACAATTTTATCTGGAGGGTAACTATTTATCAAAGTTGAGAGGACAGAAAGAGAGTCGGACAATATGACGTAACTATTTTCATTTTTAGATGACATATTCAAGTGCTTTTATAATGACGAGTGCTTCAGCAGAAAATATTGAGGTTTCAGGGTTTAATTTAAATTTGGACTCCTTATTACGCTTGGGAACTAAATAGGCACAACTAGTACCAGCATTAGATTTAGATGCATCAGTGTATATATGGATGTATGAGGTGAATTGTTCGAGATTTTCTTTTAGAATGTTATGGCAAACAGTTGGATCGAATTATATTTTGGTATAACGCCTGAAACGTTATTGTGTAGGTCAAAAAAAATTTTGTGATGGGGAAGGTGTGTATAGAGCTTCCATTTTATTAAAGTTCACATATGTTTCACGAAAAGCTGTACACAGGGCGTTGGAGAGCTGAGTTGTATAAAATGTTTTGAACATATCGATGATATATTGCGTTAGAGTAATAGGGAAGATCGATTTAAGTCCGGGTACCAAAAAAATCTCTAGCCTTTGAATGTAATAAGAACCAGCGAAAGAATTATATTAATTAATCATTTTCTTTTTATTTGCGTGATTGTAGTTATTTACGTCAAACTATATTGTTACCTTGGAGTTCCATGTCGACTGTACAAGAGCTTACTGGTAGTAATCGTCGTTTCTTCTTCAAAGACAATGGTTTATTTTATGGCCAATATAATACGGGTTGCCGAGGATTTTTTTTTCCTTACGGGTTGCGGTTTAAACTACCCGCTGTACTGAAGCTTAAGCTTATTGTACCCCATAGTCTCATTACTCCATAAGACCCGTTCTATTCCAGAAGGCGAGTATACAGTTTATGGGAGCTCTGGCTATCTCTTCCGGGGTTAAAAGTGGTCCCTCGAAGTGTGTTAGTCTCATTGCCCTTAGGGCTGGGCATTCACATAAGATGTGGTGGGGAGTTTCTTCCTCTTCACCACACATCCTGCAATCTGGATTGTCTTTCACCCTTATATTGGTTAGGTGTTTGTTTAGTGTGCAGTGTCCTGTTAATATTCCCACTGCACACCTCAGCTGTTTTCTGCTCAGCTTTAGCATTTCGTTGGTCCTTGCTCTAGATATTTCTCCGATGAACAGGCGTGACTGTCTCATTCCTGGTATCTCTATCCAGTGCGAGTAGTGTTTTTGTCTTAATAGTTCCTTTGCCGATCCTTTTGCGGTGCTATAAGGTACCCCGCAGGTCGGTTCGGGACCTGTTAGAATTGATTTAGCGCCTTTTCTGGCTAGCATGTCTGCTTTTTCGTTTCCCGTATTTCCCTGGTGTCCTCTTGTCCACTCCAGTTGTACACTGTTGTGTTCT
Organism: Rhamnusium bicolor; assembly: GCA_029963845.1. Classification (NCBI taxonomy): domain Eukaryota; kingdom Metazoa; phylum Arthropoda; class Insecta; order Coleoptera; family Cerambycidae; genus Rhamnusium; species Rhamnusium bicolor. Next base: position 18,162 of record JANEYF010005492.1, read on the forward strand.
GTAAGTTTCTCCAGGGACTCCAGGCAGTCTTTTACTGTTTTAGATCGTATTTCTACTGCTTCCAGAGCTCTGAGGGCTGCTTGGCTGTCAGTAATGATGCGGATTCTCTTATTTTTGTATGCCCTCCGTATCATTTCTTGTGCACAGACGTCTATTGCTGTGATTTCGGCTTGGAACACTATTACGATACTTCCGAGGTTCAGGCTGATGTCTGTCCCTGGTTGTTCTCCCGCAACTCCTGCTCCGGTACTGCTTGACGTTTTTGATCCGTCAGTATACCTGATGGTGTCATTTTGTTGTCTCTGTATCCTACCTCCTTCTCCATCCCTTTCAGGTATTTTTACCCTGAAAGTTTTTGTGAAGTTGTAGGTTGTGCTGATTCTGTCTGACTGCATATCGAGTAGCCGATTTTTTCCTACATATTGGAATACTTCAGTATCCTCTCCTTGAGATGGTCCCATACCCAGTTGTTTTCAGCCTGTATGCTGCCATTAGTGCCTCATTCTCCACCACTAGGTGTAGTGGAGGTAGGCCTAGCAGTATTTCCAAGGCTGCGGTCGGCGTTGTTGACATTGCTCCCGTGATCCCTAGACATGCAAGTCTTTGCAACTTGCCTAGTTTTCTCATCGCCTCTCCTTTTCCGGCCTTGTGCCACCAGATCAGGGAGGCGTAGGTTATTATTGGTACGACGACCCTTTGGTACAACCAGTGCACCATTTTTGGTTGAAGTCCCCAGCTCTTGCCCACCATGCTTCTGCAGGTCCATAAGGCCCGCGTGGCTTTGATTGTCACTTTGTCTATGTGAGCTTTGAAGTTAAGCTTGGTATCTAAGGTTAGTCCCAAATATTTGACTTCATTGCTCACCTGTAGTTCTTTTCCCCGAAGATATAGTTTCCTCAGGTTTTGGAGTTTTCTTTTCCTTATGAAAGTCACCACCGTGGTCTTTCCTGGATTAACAGAAAGCCCTTCCTGTGTGCACCATCGATCTACCGTATTGAGAGCTCTTTGCATCATTTCTGAAGCAAATTTTCCCGAGGATAAAACCTGTAGATATTCATATGCGTACATTTTACTGTAGGGAAACAGTTTTCAAAGTTTCTAACATTGAAAATGCTTTGTGGGCAGCAATAATGCATTGTTTAATCAACAAAAGAAGCACCAACCAAAATTTCAGTTGGTCATGCTCCCAGAAAAGTCAGTTAAAAAGAAAACCTGTAAATGTATGCGTAGCTTCAGCAAAACAATGAAGAGTCAGTATCTATGAATATTGTACAGTCTATGAACTAGTGAAAGAGATGTCGGGTCTTGTACTAGAAGGTATTGATCTCATAGCAATAATTGGTCTTAGAGATTTAATTTTTTGAGCCTTCGATTATTGTAGATGCCATATTAGAAATAAGATTGGCTTGTATGTTGTTATACTCAGATTTACGGATATAACAATTTTGTACAAATACAGAAAACAGGGATATTATGGACCAAGAGGATGAAGAGAATTGTATAAAAATTAATTTCTCCTTGTAATTTATTTTTTGAGATTTTATGTTAATATTTCAACAGAATCGATGTTGAAATAAATCGTACATCCCATTAACTAATTTTATTTTTTAACTGATATTTACTTTTTAATTTTTTTATTTAAAATAATGTCTATTTAATTTTATTAGTGTGAATATATAACTGTATGTTTTTGTTATTTTGACCTTTGATATATCCTAAAACCAAATCAATCTATATCTTTTTTGGGAAATAGATCTAAGTTGTGATTTTTATATAGGGCTCTATTAATAGGCATATAAATGATTTAAAAATGATTCTTTAGTCTCTGCTAAATGCTAAAGTTAACAATCTCAATATAATTTATTACCTGGATTATGTCAGATTATCGACGGCTTAAAAAAATTGAATAAATTCAACTGATTAAATAATCTATCAGATTACCATACTATGGTCGAGATATATAAATTTGTACTCCGACTCCAGACTTATTTGTAGACGTATTGTAGAGTTCAAAATGAAAGTCTTCATTGCGTTTACGTTCACGCTTGCGTTAGTTGCTGTTGCCTTGTCCGGGCCAGGTAAGTGTCATATTATTTTCTACTTGTACTTATGTGTCTCTGGTAGCAAGGCATTTATGGATATCCTCTACGTTGGATAATCTGCAAAGTTATTTTATTTAGTTGGGTTTTCCTCTTGGGCCTAAACATTATTTTTGTCTACATGTCTAATATTTTCCGAAATTGTAAATAAATTATCAAGGTAGATAAGTTACAATTTATTGATATTAGTTGAAATATAACAAATATATTACTTATTTCTAGACAGATACAAACAATTATTAAAAATTCTCTAATGTTTTTTTAGTCAAAGTGCCTTTTTCTTGATTTAAAAATACTCAAAAGATATTTAATAATATCATCAATGTAACCCCTGCATGAGCGGGGGTTATATTGATGAAAAAACATGGACACACAAACAGACAACCATTCTCACCGATATTGCCAATGTTGCAGTATTCGAATCCGCAGCTACCATAGAGAGATTATCCAGTCACATTTGCCATCGTGCACTCTAACTACACTGAGCCGGCAATATTATACAATTTGCCTCAAATGAATTACTATCCTTTATTTTGAAAATTAAAATTTTCATCAATGGATTTGCTGATCATCTTGCCTTTTAATTGATTTGGAAACAGTTAAAAGATATTTAATGGATTTAGGAAATGTACAATATTTATAAATAATTTTGATTTGCTATTTATCACGAATCCCACTTAGTAATCATTGCGAATCAATTTAAACTCCCGAGAATATGTCAATTGAATAATGAAACCTAATCATAATTCCAATAACAAGATGGAAAATGGCATCTTACATCAAGATGCAACTACGTATAGTAGCTATTATTACGGAATACGCGAGTAATGAAAATGTGAAGATTCTTCCGTGGCCAGTCAAATCTCTTAATTTAATGCTAATAGAAACATGCGTGGAATACGGATACTTCAGGGATCATAGACCATCTTATTTAGATTATACTTGGAAGTGTATAACCATGTATAAAATGGCATTGTGGACCAATGCATTATTTAAGGAATTTATCTAATTTGTGTCTGAATTTAAAAACTTTACGAGTAACCATAAATATGATATTCGAGAATTGTATTAATTTCTTCTTGGTTGTACTCCAAAATTCGATTGTATTTGTTCAAAGAATACAAAGATACAATCGAATTTTAGCTACAACCAAGAACAAATTAAAACAATTCTCGAATATCAGCAGCAAAATTGTAAGGCTTTTAACCTTGAAAAAGTCAGAAAACTCGGACGAAACGTAGAATAAATTGTTCATGTACCTGGCTGGAAGTCCTCTAGAAATAAAAATAGGAAATAAAGGTTTTTCTGTTTTTTTATTGAAGAAATAATTTCTACTTTAACAGCCAACAACTTGTGTAAAATATCATCTATAAATAAATCATGTTTAGGAACTAATTATAATTTCTGTTATATCGTTCATTCAAATTAAAATTATTAAGCAAATATACGTGTTCTTCACAGATTATAAGAGTGTTGTATATCAAATAAAAGATAATTAAATGCTATACTTAAATCCATGTCAGGAAAATTACAAAATTTTGTCTCAACTGTTTTTTTTACTTTCGATATATCTTCAAATAAAGAATTACCGGCCCAGGGAGTTTTAAGTAGTGGACTCTGTATAGATTGGTTTCTTATTTATATTCTATTTCTTGTTTTTGTTAAAAAAGTCAATTATATCAATCATATTTACCATATGCTGATAAGCCATAATCGGTTTATTAGATTATTTAAAAAAATTTATTGAAAAACTGTGACTTTATTTACATATTACAAAAAAAATAATAATTTGAACAAAAATATACCAGCACTCGTAAATAAGGCACCAGAAGTAAATAGTTATTTGTGTACTGTTTATATATTCCTTTTTATTTTTAGGAAACTAATATATTGTGATATAATTTGGCAGTTATCAATTTTATTGATAAATATACTATAACATTCAAAAAGCTGCTATACTTTCTTGTTTGGATCTTTGCGCGTCTCAAATAATCAAAAATATATAGAAAGGTCAACTTTACCTTTGAACAATGGCGAATAATAGACAACATTTCAATTATACATATTATCATTGTCTTTGTTGAAACTATGAATGCATTGCTGCAATATAGTATTACACGAACAGGTTGTACTTAATTCATCTATGATCCAAATTTAACAAATAATAAATTAATGTTTGTTTCATTAGGTATCCAATTTAAATCTACCAACCGCTGTTAACATTTTTTGTTAGTAATATCGGAAAATGGTGCATAAATACCATGTAGATTTAATACATAAAGTTAGAGATAATACGATTATTAAAATGACACAAAATAAAAGGAACTTCTTTGAAAGAAATATTTTCAAAAAAATTAATGCTTAATCAACCTAATCCACTAACTATGTGTGTATAGACTATATTGATTTTAATTGTTGTATATATTATATACATATCTTATAAAAAGATTATTTGTTTGTTATGTTTGTAGGGATTTATGTCTTATTAATATATGTTTTTTTAATATCAGCAAGGCAAATCAGTTCGGAAGAAGATGAGCCAAACATGAAATATTTATTAGTTGAAACGGAAGAAGGACTATATAGAATTGAAGACTTGGTAAACGCGGAAAACCCAGAAATAGAAATAAGAGCAAAAGCATCTGATGTATCGTATCACTACTACAGCACAAGTAACCCAACTAGAGGAGTTGACATAAGAGGTAACGACGTATCAGATTTAGCACACACCGATTTTAGTGCCTCAAGAGACACAGTGTTCATAGTCCATGGCTGGAATGATGACAAAGAATCAGCCTTCAACTACCATATCAGAGAGGCAATTTTGTCTAAACACAACGTCAATATTTTCGTTGTCGACTGGAGCCCTACAGCAGCTAAAACTTATTTAATAGCCAAAAGCTCTGTCGTTAGTATTGGACGCTTCGCAGCAGATTTTTGTACAATCATTGATATCGAAATACAATGTGCGAATAGATAGAGTGGCTTGCGTAGGTCATTCTCTTGGTGCCCACGTTTGTGGAAGCCTTGGAGCATCTTTCAAAGGACAACTTGATCACATCGTAGGTCTTGATCCAGCCTGGCCCCTATTCACCGTTGCTAACACCGATACTCGTTTGGACACAACTGATGCTCGGTTTGTTCAAATTATTCATACCAACGGTGGAAATCTTGGATTTGAGGACCCAATTGGACACGCTGATTATTTCCCTAATGGGGGTAAATCTCAACCAGGATGTGGTTTAGATGTCGGTGGATCCTGTTCCCATTCTAGATCCTATGCATATTACTCCGAGGCAGTATTATCAAATAGAAATTTGTTCGTTGCTAGACGCTGTGCCGCCTACTCTGATTTCACTAATGGGCGTTGCAATTCTAATGTATTTTCTACCATGGGAGGTTATGAAATTGACAAGGGGTGAGTAAAATAATACAAACGCCTTTATTTATATTTGTAAATCAACTGACATTTTAAATTAGCTCCATACCAAAAATACTGATCCTAGGAAAGGAAGGAGGACAGTTAAGATTGATAAGTTAGTTTGTAGAAAAAAAATCATCAAGAGAATAACAGTTCTTATCAACAAGCAGTTGTTTAAGTCTTTTCTTAAAAATAGAGATGTTTACAGACATCTTAATGTTGGTAGGTAATGCATTAAATATTTTACACCCATTAGAATACACGCCTTTTTGATATCGCATAGTGGAATGTCGGTCTGGGCAAAGGTTATGTTTAAATCTGGTTTCGTGATCATGGTCAATTCGATTTTTGTTGAAAAATGGTCAAGTTTTTGAAAACAAAACAACAATGTTCATAAATACATGTACCAGTTAATGTCAAAATTTTTTACTTTTTGAATACCGGTTTGCACGATTCTCTTTTTTGGTAGTCGAGTTATTATTCTTAAAGCATACTTTGTAGAATAAAAACTCGTTGACAGCGATTACTTGTGCCCCAGTGAACGATACCATATCGCATTCGAGAATGAAAATTAGCATAAACAGGCTGATAATATTTTGGCTACAATGGTTTACCACTGACCGTAATGCATAACAACTGGTCCGCAACTTTTCACAAAGTTTGTCAATGTGGATATATCATTTTAAGGTACTGTCAAAAGTGACCCCTAATATTTTACTTGAGCTTTCTATATTAAACTGACTAGATTTTAGGTTGTTTAAATCACCTTGTACATTACGTTGCTTAAAAATTATTGAAGCGATCTCGTTATTTATATTTAGAAATTTGTTTTCTAACCAGAGTATGCATTTTTCGTAAACTTCTTCTGCAGAATTTATTGCTGTCGTCCTGTTGGACTATATAATTAAAAAAATTGTATCATCTGTATAACAAACAGTATACAAGTTATTCAAATCTTTCAAAAAAATAGATCAGGTCATTGGAAAAAATAATATATAAAAGAAGACCTAAAATAGAACCCTGCGGAACATCTCGGGTCACATTTCTAGGTTCACTTTCGGCATCATTGACTTGAACAATTTGAACTCGATTACTTATATATGATGTACTGAAGTTTAATGGTGGTCCTCTGATTCCATACCTATTGAGTTTTTCTAGAAGTAGTTGATGATCCACGCAATCAAACGCACGAGAGATTGGCCCATCAATCTCATTTATAGACTAGACTGGTTTCAAATGTGCGTCAACACTTAGATGCTGTTTGCATTTAATATAATTTGTTGTTTATTATTTGACCAATCTTAATAACGAAAACCAATCGGATAATTTGCCACTCGAAATATTTAATTTTTACTTCCTAACTCCATCCCCAAGTGGACGTGAAATATTTTTGATACACTCAGTATAGAATATGTTTAAAAACATTTTTTTTTACAGCGCAAGTGGACAATACTTCTTGGAAACCAATAATAACGCACCATACGCTAAAGGTTAGGAAAAATTAATGGTCCTTTTAAATTGTTATCTATAATATATTATATTATAATTATTATAAATAATTGTATAGCTATTTTGTGAAAATAAAAAAAACTTTCAATTTTAATAGCATTTTTATTTACTAATTAAGATACAAGTAGTAGTTAAATTAGTTAGTAGAACTTCTGCCAGTCTCTCAATTTCTCCGCGAATAATTAATTTCTCAGAATGATTCCGTATAGGTAGGTGTAGTTTAACACCAGTCAGAAACAGAAGAACTGAGCTATACATTTAAATTGTTTGTTGACTTCGAAAGGCAATTGGTTTGCGGCTATGCAATGTAACAAAGACACTTATGGGTTATATATCTTTCTTTGTCAGTCAGATACAAATCGAAAATTTTCCAAGCATTTTTAATATAAAATGGTTGTTGTAACTTTTATGGTAATAAATATCAGGATTTATATGTATTAGTTCGCCTAAGGTTGGAAATATTAATATTTTGCATTATTCTTAAGGGCAGATGGTAAATTAAAAAAAATATCCCATTTCCAATTGTGTCCACGGCCTAAATGAATTCTTTCTAGAAGATTAAACTCATGATTAGGCAGCGAAAATATTTGCCATTTTTCGGGGCCGGCAGTTAAACAAAAAAATCCTATTGCAGGTACAGTTGATTTCAATAAAATCTGGTACACTTTCTTTTAGCTATGTAAATCATTCGTTCTTTGATTGATATTAATAATCTTACAAATGTCACTTTGACGTTAATCAGTGGCGTCATTATTAAAAATGGTTCAACATCTAACACATATTCAAAAATTTCGAATTGTTTCTAAAATTGAAGATGGTTGGTTCATAAGAAGACTTGTTGCTGAATACAATGTGAGTAAAACCACGACAATGAGTGTTAAAAAACAATAGGAAACCAACCAAACGGTATCCCGTAAAGTTGGTTCCGGTAGGCCCAGAAAGAGCAATAATCAAGAAGATGAAAATCTTATAAATTACCTAATAGAAAACCCTTTTCAGACTGCAGTAAATGCAATTTCAGTGACAAATTTCCCTGCTTCGGTATCTACTGCTTGCAGAAGAATAAAACTACAAAGCGACTTGAAAAGTTGGGTTAGGTGTGTGTTGGAACAGTAGTGGTCATCTCAATTCCATTAAATATATTGAAATATTAGACAATATTATGTTGCCGTCAGTAATAGAGGTGTTTCCGGAAAATAATTTTATTTTCCAACAAGACAACTGTTCCATACATACGGCCCATCGTGTCAGGCAATGGTTCCTTAATAAAAACACAGAGTTGTTACCGTGGCCATCTAAAAGTCCGGATTTAAATACAATTGAAAATGAATGGGGACTAATGGTGAAACATATAAGAAAATTAAATAAACGTCTAAATAATGCCCAAGAATTGGAAGGGATAATTGAAGACGCTTGGGAGAAGTTGTCGCAAGAAGTTGACCTTGCAAGAAATCTGATTTTGTCCATGCCTGCAAGACTTCAGGCAGTTTAAGACGCTAATGGAGCAATGTCAAAATATTAGTTAATTCTGTATTACGTAATTGAAGTTCATTTATTTTATTTTTTATTGTATTTTTATGTTCAGTTTGCATTGTTTACATTTTTTTTAGTCTCAAGTGGTATTTTTGTGTTCTTATTTTAAAAATAGAATTATCATTATTCAATTAGTATTTTAATTACAACCATTAGTAGAATTATCCGTAACAAATATTATTTTTTTAAACAATAATATGGCAGGCTTGAAAATGTTTTGAAAAAGTTATTTTCTAATTATTTTTTAAAATTCCATTTGAATAAAATAAAAGAGAAACGTTTAATAAGTTTAAAAACACAAAGAAAACCGATCTCCTTCAAAAAACCCAGGTCCGGGGTAAATCACCTCTTCTTCACCCCCCTCTCGACATGCCTGGCCAGCCCTATTTACAGACATATGCACACAACTAAACTATTAAGATTTTCGATTACATGAGTTGTACCAGTTTTTTTGAAATTAAGTATACATAAATGAACACACTAAGTGCATAGACATTTATGTGCTGTGTTTATTTATATACCTGTAATGTATGCAACCAACATCACCACCATTGAGGCAGCAAACCAGGATAAATGATATAATATTATAGGTAAGTGGGCCTGTTTGATATTAAGTAAATTTTGGTATTAGCACTGAATGCCTCGAGTGAGAGAGATAGCTAGGAGTATTCTTCTGATCGCGAGCACCTGGTCTGTGCCCTTTCACACATAGTTGATTTTTGACAGATAGCTAATTCATCGACAAGCCCATGAGCACGTTGTTAAATGTTTAGTAGGTATTTGTTAAACCTACAATTGCTTAAAATAATAGTACTGATTAAGTTATATGGTTTTGTTGGTGAAAACAAGGTCCGGATAAATGCTTGTAAGTATGATCCTTGCCACTCTGTTTCAATTTTCGCCGTACTTTACTTCTAAAACCGGAAAACTTGGAATAGCCAGCAATCGGTAAGTTAATTATTGTTTTCATTACATCACTTTTTGAGGGAACCTTCATCCTCCCATTTTTAGAATTTAGGTCATTTTCACAGCTATGAACCTTATTAGCCACCTAGTATCAGGTTTTTTTACTCTTTGCAAGTACAGTTCACTTAAATAATAAATAATTTTTGGTCCTTCGAGCATGGAATAGGATTTTACAATAGAGATGCGTGCGTGATAGAAGCCCGCAATATAGTAGCACCTGTTTGCTTTGACTTGATTGTAGGATATATAATTTTAAATAGAACGTTACTTTTCAAATAGTTTATGAAGATTAAATATTTGTAGATATTTAATTGTTCATTATTTCATTAGTTTGGTTTGGTGTTTAAAAAATGTGAATTGAAGGTAAAATAAACAGATTAAAAACTTTAAAAGCTAGAAAGGAACTTCTATTTGGTAGAATCTAGCGTTCATACAAGTCAAAAAGTGAATTGGCAAGCTAAATTAAAATTTTTTAAAACTAGATACGAATCGTTGGAGGAAACTAAAACAGAACTTCAAACAATTATCTCTGATATTAATGATGTTTTTTTACAATTAGACCAAGATTATGTACCAGATTTCGCAGTTTTAGATTCTTTAGTTGAATTATGTTTTCATATAAAGTGGATAGCTAAAGATGTATTTAAAAGTCAAGGCAGTTCAAACGATGATAATATTGATGACTCCTCGTTTTTGAAAGTTACAGTTACCGACCTTTTCTGGAGAAATTGTTAGTCTTATTTATAATAATTGTCATTTAACTTATGTTGATTACTTAATTCGCAGCCTTATAGGTAAAGCATTTAAGGCCTGTTCGGGTATACTCTACTGGTGCAAATTACACAGTTATTTGGGATACATTACATACATTAATAAATATGAAGATGAGAGATTGTTGGCTACCAGTTATTTAGAAAAATTGTTTGAATTTAAGTCCCTTCAGTGTCGCAGTTCAGAAACTTTGAATAATTTCATAGTTCAGTTTGATGCATCAGTTAGGTCACTTAAGAAATTAGAACTTACAGACTTGGCGGACTCCATCATGTCATATTTGGCGCTTAAAAAATTAGATAGTGAAACTAATCGACTTTGTGAAAATTCTCGTTCTGATTCATCGGTACTGACTTATGCAGACATTATAGTTTGTAAAGGAGTAAGCAAAAATTTGTTTACGTTCGCAAAGTGGGCATAAATTTCAGCCGTCAATTAGTAATAGTAAAGCAAAAGGTTCGCATTCATTTGTTAGCTTTTCTTTCCTACCCTAGGGCTCATCTGAGTTGACTCCGAAGGCACTGCAGCCTCCTGGGCTTATTGTGTACTCTCTGTTTTGCTTTACTCTACCCATTTCAGTACCCCTGTGCCACTGATCAAATGGTACAGCTATATGACTGGATGAGTTCTGATGGTTTCCGGGTCAGTTTGTGTTTGCCTGCATGTATTGTACCTCCTACGAGCTAATGCTTCGCATTCGAATATGATATGGTCCACGGTTTCTGGTTCTTTCCCACATAGTCTGCAGTCTAAGTCACCATCATACATTCCCATTGTTTGCAGATGCTTTTTAACAGCCATATGTCCTGTTAGAAGCGCTGTTACTGTTTTCAATAAACCTAGTCATTCTTAACAGTTCTTCAGTTTGTTTGGAGCATGGATCTTTGATTAGTGTTTTCCCATGTCAGTTGCCTGGAATGTTTCTCCAGTAATTGTTATGTTGCTTCTTGATCCAGTCTTTGATGATTCCCATTGCTGAGCATTTGGGAATACACAGCACGGGTTCTGGGCCGAGAAATGGGTCAGCAGATCCTTGTCTAGCTAGGCCGTCTGCTTTTTCGTTGCCTGATATTCCAGAATGTTCGGGCACCCAGAGTAATTTAACTCTGTTCCGTTCTCCCAGAGTTCTGAGCTCTTCATGACATTGCCATACCAGTCTTGATAACCTTTATATGAGGCAAGTGCCTTCAGTGCTGCCTGGCTGTCCGATACGATAAATATTTGTTGATTCTCGTACGCTCTGCTTATGTTTTCATGTGCACATTTGTTAGCATACAAAACAGCAGTAAAATGAGATATACAATTTGTAGTAATTCACATAATATATGTTAAATAACTGTTCAAAAATTTTATAACGAACCTACTGAACGCTATCAGATAGTTAGAAATAAACAACTTTGATTAATTGCTTGGGTAAACACAAAATAATCAACTATAATAGTAAGCTAAATTGCAGATTTTGTGGAATTAGGCATCCATTATTCGTTGCTGAACTTCAACAAAATTGAAAGTAAAATTCAATCTTCAAATAACGTAAATTTCCTTATGGTAGGAATAAATAGTCAAAATGGGTCACAAATTTCCCCTAATAGTAGTATGGTACCGGGTGTTTCAATCTCGGTAACCAACACGGCTTCTATAGAACAAGCCATTTTAAGCAATACTAGGAATGTTTTGAGTTAGTGTTTCACAACGGCGAATAGTTCGGTTCCGTTTCATAGTACAGTCCTTTTAGACACTGCGGTGGTTCAACTTATAGATAAATTTGATACCAACCACAGGGCTAGATTACTGTTGGATTCGGCCAGTCAGCGCCACATACTTTCTATTAGTAGTTGTAAAGTTCTGAATTGACAAATATTCAAAATCTCGTAACGCTGCAAAAAATTGAAACTTCTATCAATAAAGTAAAGAGTCAGGTAAACATAGTCATAGCCCCGCGTTTGAATCCTTATAGTTATCCTATAGTAGCGTTAGTTGTAAATCGTATTACGGATAAATTATCGTTATCTAGAATGGATAGAGACTCGATATTCCACCTTTCACATTTACCTTTGGCCGGTGAAACTTTCCATATACTGGATGAAATAGATGGAATCATCGGTGCAGAATTATACTCTCATTTGCGGGGCGTAAATCATGTGGTAGGGCCACCTCATTTACCAACTGCGTTGGAAACCTCTCTCAGTGTGAGAGCATATTCAAGAGCACATATAGACTATGTCAAAGTTTCGATAGATATGGTATTGCCGTTCAAAGATTCTCCATTGCTTTCAGGTGATTCATATTTAATGGCGCTCAGAAGATTTCACTAATTAAAACGTAAATTTCGACAGAATTTTCAATATAAACTAGCGAACCTGACAGACGTTGTTCTGTACAAAATTTTCCTGAATCTGATCGCAGCGCCAACTATGGGGACACACAATTAAATAAACATTCTCCAGTGGACTGAATTGTGAATCTAAACCATTCTCGAATCCTCTGGAACACACACAAAAAATTTCATCAAAATCGGTCCAGCCGTTTAGGAGGAGTTCAGTCACATACACACGGACAGAAGAATTATATATATATAAAGATTTCAGTATGTTCCAATTATTAATGAATATTTAGAAACAGGGTAGGTATTTTAAAAAAATAGTGAATGAATGCAACTTGACGGAGTCGTGGTATTACATACCACATTATGCTATATTTAAAGCGGAATCGACTAGTACGCCCCATAGAACGGTAATGCATGCTGGAGCAAAATCGGATAGTTTGTATTCATTGAGCGATTTGCTTCATAACGGCAAAAAACTTCAACCTGATGTGTTGACGCTTTTATTGAGCTTTCGTTTGTTCGCGACAGCTCTGGCATACAGCGTATGCATTTGTAAATAGAATTGACTGAAGATCATAGGCGTTTCCAAAGAAGATTGTGGCGGTATTCTGAGGATGAAACTGTGTCAGTTTATGAGCTGACAACAGTAACATTTGGCGTAAAATCTTCTCCGTTTTTAGATCTTCGAACGGTAAAATAGTTAGCGGAAGATGAAGACGTTTCCTATCCAATGGCCTTTTTTGTTGCAAGAACAATCATGTATATGGATGACTTGTTAGTAGGCGTCCGTAACATTGAATAAGCAAAATATTTATATCAGAGCATGATAGACTTGTTCCAGTTTGGTCGTTCTGAGCTAATAAAATGGGCGGTATATTCAAAGCAACTTTTAGAGGTCAACAGAAAAATTACGTGTCCCTAACATTTACCATTTTGAGATGAATGTTCTAAAGGTTCTAAGTCTTCAATGTCAGCCTAATAAGGACATTCTTTTCTTCAATTTAAATATTGTTAGTCGACCTTGTACGAAAAGAAATATTTTATCCCTAGCTGCACGTATCTTTGATCCCTGCGGATTTCTATCGCCAGTTTCGTTACGATTAAAATTGTTTATTAAACAATTATGGACGTATTGTCTTCCCCGGAGCATTTCATTAAACAATGGACAAAATTCGAAAAAGAGTTGCCTCTTTTAGTATATTTTCATGTACTTCGTCATTTGGGGGTTTTAATGGCCTCCGTTTCGATACTAGTAGGATTTTGCAATGCTTGTGAATTCTTTTATGAAGCCATGGTTTATAAACGTACTTATACGCAAGATCAAATTCGATCCAATTTGATATGTGTAAAAAGCAAAGTTTCCTCATTGAAAACTATTTCTATACCGCGATTGGGGCATTGTGCTGCACATTTATTAGCAAAATTGATCAAGTTTATCAGTTGAAAAGATTTATGCCCTTTCGGATTCCACTGTCGCACTTAGTTGGATCAAGTCTCCCCCTCATAAATGGAAAGATTTTGTCGCAAATATAGTGACTAAAATTAAAAAATTAATTCCACTTAATTCCTGGTATAATCTGAGGGGCGAGAACAATATTTCTGATTGTCTTAGTCGAGGCTTACCTCCAGCTAGTTTTATGTCTAACTCGGCCTGGTTTGAGGTACCAGTTTGGTTATTACGAGAGGAAGTATACTGGCCTATTAGATACTTGCCTGACCAGGTGCAGACTTCACTTGAAGAAAAAATCGTATCGTTCGTACTAGTAGATTATAGTTTGCATCCTTTGTATTTATTAATAGCTAGATGTTGCCGATACAGTTACAGAAGAGGATTTTTTTTATGATTTGTGTGTTTTGTTTTGTGTATGTAGTCTGTCTTGGAAAGTTCTTTGAGATTTCTTTGCAAAAACGTATTAAATGTTCCTTTACCTGGTAGCCATACGTTGAGTAAAACATATCTAACAAGTGTGTATAAAAATGTTTTGGAGAATATTATAGAAGACGTACGAAATAAATTTTTCTGGGTGACAGTGGATGAATAAGGTCATTAATGTTATACTAAGAATTTTGAGTATTTAAAAGCTTTGTCTGCAATATTAATAGCCTATAAATGAATACAATAAATCACACGACATACTGTGGAAGTAATAGAAACATGTGTATTATCCAAAGAAAGTTTTTAAAATATTTAGCTTTTATCAAAAATTCTTTTTATCCACCTATTGGAACTGATAATGAAGTAGCACTAAATAGATTCTCTATCAATTCGCTACAAAGTTGACCGGAGATGCATGATGCATGGAACTGTATTCTTATACAAATTATTAAATAAGAAACTTGACTGCATAGAACCATTAAGACTTGTTAAACTACATGTTCCTTCCAAATCAACTCGATGCCATCAAACATTTTTCATATGTATCACGTACAAATTTATTAAAATATTTTCCAATTAATACTAATATGTCAAAGTTATAACTAAATTGATGAGAAAGCAGATATTACTTGCTGTAAAATTAAAGATATAAAATTGCATACGCTGTGACTTCACTTTATAGAAGTAATGAACTCTATTATTAAAAAATTAATAAGGGCGGATAGTTAAAATATTAATAACAATCTCTTTCATGTAACGGGTGATTATAAAGTAAGGGATATATTTCAACTTATTATATATTCTTAACAAATCAAATTAATAACAAAAAATAAATGGAATCTAGTTGCTTACATAATGAGATTTCTGATGTCAAACACTAGTTACCGCAAATGCTCGATATGACCTCCATTTTGTTGTTGTAAAATTACCAACCCTTCCTCCAAATTGTATACAGCACTATTCAACATTTCTGGTTGAATTGTACGAATCTGCTCTCTAATACTGTCCTTTAATTCCTCCAGCGTTGTTGGCCGTGTTCTAAACACCAAATTTTTTAAATAACCCCACAGCCAGTAATCCGCTGGGTTAATATCAGGCGATCTTGGTGGCCATGAATTTGCAAAATGTCTGCTTATAACACGATATTGAAAAACCGCAGTTAATAATTCTTTAACTGGTCGGTAAATATGCGGAAGTGCTCCATCCTGCATAAAAATCATGTTTTCAATTCCTTCGTGCTCGTTTTGCAACTGTGGAATTGCATAATCCCTTAACAATTGCAGGTATCGTTTACCAGTAACAGTTACATTTACGGCCTCCCCATTCTGTAGTTCCTCGAAAAAGTATGGACCAATGATGAAATTAGCTGTGAAACTGCATCAAACGGTGATATTTTTGTCATGAAGGCCTTGCTGAACGATTTCATGTGGATTTTCTGTTGACCATATTCGACAGTTTTGAGTATTAATTCCACCATTAAGAGAGAAATGGGCCTCATCTGTCCATAAAATACGGGATAACCATTCGGGTTCAATTTCCGTCTGAGCCAATACGTGTAATGAAAAATCGTACCTGAGAGCAAAATCTGCGTCCTTTAATTCAAACAGCAGTTGCAGTTTATAGGGATACATTTTTAGGATTTTCTGTAAAATTTTCCAAACCGTTGTGTATGGCATTTGTAATCGTTTTCATATCGCATTCAAACTACTGATTGCTAGCGGATTAGTATTGGCTACGTTTTGATTTTCCTGAAGAACTTCTGCAACTTGGACATCACTAAACCTAGGTCTTCCTGACCTCGGAAGGTCTTTTACAGACCCTGTTCTTTCAAATTTGCTAATCAAATTACGATACGCCTTCATTTTGCACGGCCCTGCTCTCAAACCCATATTCGTATGAAATTTTCATAATCCAGTAGTGCAATTTTTACCGACTTCATAATAACATTGCACTAAACCAATTCTTGTTTGTAGATACATATTGAAATTGTTACAATTTACGTTACGTGAGTTTTATTTTGGGAACAATTCTCTAAATTACGATTATTTCGTTTGACACTTGTATCAATAGTTGTCACGACAATTCTTTTGTTTTTCCATAGATACACTAAAATCCAATTATTGAGGCAACTAGATTCTGTTTACTTTCTGCTACTAGCATAATTTCTTAAAACTGTATAAGAATTTAAAAGAGACCCCTTATTTTATAATAACCCCATATATTCGTAATGTACGTATCAAGGACTCACACAATATCGCGAAATGAAACATCGCATCGGGGAGGCAAGGTGCTATGGAAGGAAACGTGGTTTCCTGGTAGTAAACACAACAATTTACATCCTTCGAGAAGTACACCAAGTTGTAAAGTGTATGTGTTCAACATTTACTATATATATATATATATATATATATATATATATATATATATATATATATATATATATATATATATATATATATATAAATCTGGTCTTAATAGAATTTAATAGAATCGAAGTAATGTCTAAACTGTTTCCCAAACTTGTGGATATTGTTTGAATTTGGTTCTCAGCCAATTGTTTGTAAGAACATGCCTAACTTAAATCACTATTCATTCGATTAATTAAGTACTACAACAGTTCCTCTGCATTGCACTATAAAGTCTAACAGTTAGACGCCCCCTAATGTTGAGAAGTGTTTAGTAAATAGGGACAGAAACTATATGTATTATTGTCTTTGTTGAGATTAACTTATTGTTTAAAATAAGTCAGAGTAAAAGTTTACAGGATGATAAGAAACATCTACAAGTACAAATGCAAAGTAAAATAAAGTAATAAGATGATCATATTACTAATAGTAATTCTTTATTAGACTAACAGAATCAAGGATTATAACCTAAAATATCCAAAAATTCGTTAAAAAAGTTTTATTCAATACATTTAAAACACTTTTTAGTCTCATTAAATTACATTAACTGCTATAGATGATGGCCGCATAGAAAAGGCATGCATGAAGGGAAATGGAAGAGGCCTGTGTCTAAGAGTGAACAACAGAGTCTGAAGAAAAGAAGATCTATCTTAATGTAGTATAAAGTACACGTAAGCTGTAACTCATAATTAAGCCTGGCCAAGGTCATTAATCCTACAGAGATGTACTAGGTATGCATCATATCATAAAATTTGAATAAGTACAATAATAAAAACAAAAATATTTTTTTATATTGTGATGTATGTTTTTATACTATTTCGTTCGCTTTAAATTCTTTTTTATGTATTTCCTCATATTTTGTAAGCTTAATGCTGCACATTATTATTAAACTGTTAAATGACGTTCACACATGTACATTGTATATCTAAGTGATAACTAATAATAAATAAATAAATAAATAAAATAAACGGAAATAAATTTTATTAATACTGGTACACTTTATAAAAATATGTACAAAACTCACCTTCTTAAGCAGATTTATGAAGTAGCTTGGTTGTCGTTATCACAAACTGGAGCACTTCTATAATAACTGTGTAGCATCAGATATGTTTCTACAGTTGTCTCAGTAAGCGATGTTCGCTGTGGTGAAAAAATATGTTTGTATTTAGAAAAAGACCGTTAGGCATCTACGGAAGCAATATTGGCATAAGTAAAACACTCTGTGAACTCACTTAACGCAGCTGTAGATGCACCATCACAAATTTGTCTTAATTTGGTAAAATTAGGATCTTTCCGTAATACACGCATTTTTCAATGACGGGCTTATTTTTTGCGTCATTTATAGTCTGTAGCTGTGTATTTACGTCGTCCACTATTTGCAGCAATTTCACTAACGAAACGAAGTATTTTGCAATTTTTCTGTTGCGTCGTGTAGTCCTCTATAATTGTTATAAATAGTTTTTAAATCTATTTCAAGTGAAACATCTTGAAAGCTTGTCTGGCTTTCCTTAATAGCTGCAGCCTCGTTAGGGTTGAACTGTAGTATCACAGCTTTTATTTGTTGAAAATATTCAGCATAATAAAATGCTGCCTTCAACCACGTTCCCCAACGTGTAAGAATCGGCTCTGGTGGTTCCGGAATACCAGGACACAGTGTGTGAAATGCTCGAAGCCGTTTAGGAGATTTGAGAAATACTTTTTTTGTATTTGCTATTAATGCATCTACCTCTGGAAAACATTTTCGAATCGTTTCTTCTACAAGATGGAACGCATGCACTTTACACGTAACATGTAAAAATCTACAATCGTCTCTTTGAAGAAAACTGCCCACCAAACGCATTGTCGCAGCACCGTCGGTCACAAACATCAACACTTGACTTGTTGACAGTTCAAATTTTTCGAAAGTCTCTGGCCTTCCCAGCGGCGGCGGCGGCGCCTCAGCACACCGTCCGCGTAATTGTTTCGCCAGTACACGCAGTTAGTCTTTTGCTAGCTAGTAAAAGTGGAAATGTTGGTTTAACAGGGTCGAGTATACGTACTATAACATTTAAAATATAGTTTTTTACAATCTCTCGTCTCGTCAACACATAACCACAGCCGTGTATTTTTTAATGCACATTTAATCCTATTTACAATGTCTTCACGAACACTTGGTACATATCTACGTAACGATGAACGACTTAGTAAATTCACCTGGGGATTGTATCTATTCCAGAACTCCCGAAATGCTTGTTTATCCAATATGCGCAGAGGAACATCACAGGCAATCAGCATTAATAGTAAATCAAATATAGACTGAGGTTCCAAAGAAGACACGCCATTTTTATTTTTATGCCGGTCACTATTGACATGAATTTTGCAGCCGTATTTATTCCAGCACATTAAGTCTTGACCACAAACTTTACAAATTATTTTGCATCCATCATAGAATAAATCCGGAAATTCACCGATAAATTTATTCACTTTATCAGCGTACGGTCGTTATCAACTCTTTACGCTCAACATTATTTATTATTTTATTAGTACTCTATGCATCGACTGACAGATAACAACTGAAGTGTGTCGTGTCATCGTCATCGTAAACAAGCGCGCGATGGCATTGGTATTGCGCCCGACCCTGAATCTACCATCGCTTGGCCAGGCTTACTCATAATTCTTCTTGATGTATTGGCAGAACCATAATTCCTACTGGTTGCACGGAGTATTTACCGTTCTAGTAGAATAAGAGAAACTTTCGACATATGTTTTGGTCATATACTGAAATATTTTCCATACAAAGTCAATTTCATTAATGTCAGCCAATTTTAAAATGACAATAAATACACGTTTGTGTTCGTATCATTTAGTGCTACAGCCAATGTGATCCGTTGTCTTCAATGTCATCAACCATCAACCTAGGTAACTTCTCACGTCGACCAAATATTAATACAACCTTTATTAACAAAAATGATTTATCTAGAACTCGAGTTAAAAACTTCATAACATTATCCATTGGCAAAATATTAGATATTTTTGACTCATGTCCACTAATTTTGACCTTTGAGAAATGAGTATAACTTTTCATATTTTGAAACGTTCACATTTTTGTTAATTTGCGGGTACTTTTTCAGCATAGAATAAGTTGACCACGATGTTGAGGCTTTTTGAGTCTTAACCTGTAACAATACATAAAAAATATTTAGATATCAGTAAGGCATTTGACCTGGTATATTACAAAAATCTTCTTGATAAAATGAAGAAATATGGTATACGTGGACAAACATTAGAGTGGTCATGAGCTACTTACAAGATAGATTACAGTATGTTGAAATTAACAATTAAAATCAAATTTATTACAGAAAACTTTA